>SDEE01000529.1:0-35002 GCA_004126415.1 Candolleomyces aberdarensis | reverse complement strand
TGCTCCTCACACAGGAAATAATAACAACCCTACTCTCCCTCCCTTGAAAATCCTCCACCGTACCCACATCCACCTCACCCAACTGTTCCTGCCTCAGTTCCTCACGCAGCTTCCACACCTGCTGCCTCCAAGGCGCCATCACCCCAATATGTGCAGGCATCAACGGCGGCGTCGACAACAGGCTATCCGCTAACATCGATTTGATGACTTCGACGACTTTCCGGATTTCGCCCTTGTTGTACCATGTCGCGCGCTAGTGAAAAATTTCCCGTTGTCGGGTTCGGTTAGATCGATGGAAAGGAGGAAGGGAATCGCACCTCGTCATTCGAAGCATCCGGATGATTATGCCCAATAAACTTGAGAGGCAACTGTGGATTGGACAACCCCGACCACGTCACCGACCCATTCTTCGCACACGGTTCTAATGTATCATTATAGAATATAGCAGAAGGGGGCTTCAAGATGACTGGGTGACTGCGGTAGTTCTAGAAAGAGTTTGTCAGCATGCACACAAAATTTGGAGAGAGGACCGAGAGAAAGAGGGTACACACCTTTACGAGATTGGTATACGGCCTATACCTAGAAGTAGAATCGGAACTAGGAGTAAGAGTAGACGTAGGACTGGAAGCATCAACAAAAGTAGCAGTAGCGTGAATGAGCGGCGACGATCTAGGTCTGGCCTTCGAGTACGCATACAAATCTCTTTCGAACAGACGTTCGAGAAGAGATACGTCGAGTTTCCCAGCCCTGGCGTCCTCACAGCTGATCACAGGCCCAACTAAAACATAATTCACGTCAGTTCCTCCGCTCTGTTTGAAGCCAACAAAGGGGGGAGGAAGACATACGCTGATTTGGATCTCCACAAAGCACAAGCCTGGGGATCACGATATCGGTATTGGTATGTGTAGAGTTGCTAGTATCAGTATGTTGGTTATTATAAGTCTTCAAAAATTTCGAATGAACAGTGACGACTGAAACCGGTATCATGAGCTCCGGTTCGCTCCCTTGCGCGGCCTAAACAGATAAAGATGGATCAGCGTTAACGATTCAGCCCTATTTAACACGAGGGAGGGGGAAAAAATTGCAGTACGAACTTCGTCAATAATCAGATGCGTCCAATGCGGTCTGACTTGATTCACCACACCCCTCCTGCTATGGTGAAAACTATTCATCATCTCGCCCTCCATATCCATCAACCCCAAATTGCCCAAGTCGGCACCCAAGATGATCGACGCATCTATACACGATGTCACAACCACTCGATACCTCAAGAACGTCTGCCAGTGCGGTAGAGCATACCGGTCGTTCTCGACATCTAGAGACACACGCGCGGTTAAAATGTCAGCGGGCGAGAAACGAAGGGGAGCGGGGGAGATGAAAGAAAACGTACGTGTATACTGCCTAATATCATCACGCACTTCCCCAAACGGCCTATGTATATCGTTCAGCCTGAACATCTCCCTCGGGCCCAAATGCGTCATCAACCTCCGAAGGAGGGTATCCGTAGCAGGATTCGAGGGCGCACAAAGCAAGATGTAGGCTTCTGGCTGGAGACGCAGGATCTGCAGGACAGTTTCAACCACGGTCCTGAAATGAGAATCATCAGTCAATCAATTGTTTTATGCTGTCCGAGAAACAAGAAACACACACCTCGTCTTCCCAGTCCCCGGTGGCCCACTGATCAAATAGGGCACAGTCGAATGCGTCAACGAGATAGCCATGACAGCAGACTGCAAAAGGAGCAAAAATCCATAAGTCAATAACACACCCTTCGTGATAATAAAATCTCGCGTTGAGCTGTAACTCACCCTCTGCTCCTCGTTCAACCCAGGATCGATCCACTCCCCCGCCTTGATCATCCCATCCACCCTCAATGCCGACTCCACCAGGTCCTCTTCCTCAGGAAACAACCACGACCTCATCAGATTCAAACCCGCACTCGCTATAGTCGTTCCCTCTTTCTCTTTCCCCGCAATAGCATTTAGAGAAGCTTCGAGCCTCGCGCGCCTAAGCGCACTCAGACTATTCGGGATAGACGACGGAGAACTCGAAGTTCGCCTAATTGGGGTTGTGGACGAGGAGGGGGGAGAGTCTGCAAGCAAGAGTCCAGCCACGGCGTTCACCGCTTGTTCCATGACACACAGCGGCCGGGCGTTCAAAGTGAAGGTGATATTGAACAAGTAAGGAAGGTTATCCTGTGGTGTAAACACCGGCCATCCGTACACGAACATCGTAGAACGCGTAGGCGGTGTATAGGTTTGGATGTGCTGTTTCAGAGCTGGGCTGTACAGATCTACAAGCCCCCAAAAAAGTCAACAAACAGAACTCAAGGAGAGAAAGAAGCGCGGTACTCACGTATCAACCCATCCCTCTTGATAACCGCCAACACCCTCCCTTCAAACGCCCTGCCAGTCCCCTGCCCACTAATCACCGTCTCCTTGTAGCTCTCCCCTCCCTTTCCTTTGTTACTCTCCGCACTCCCCGGAACCTCCCTCAGATGAACCAAATCACCCATACTCACACCCATCCTGTTCGCCGCCTCTCCATATTCGCCCCTCACACTCGGTACGTACACCACAAACGTACTCTCATCCCAATTAGACACCTTAATCCCCGCCTTCCAGAGCATAAGCATCTCTTTCTGGGATGCCTGCGCATCGAGCTCCCACCTAAGGAGGTGCGTAAAATGGGCGTAGTACGTCTCCGGGGCGAGAGGCGGGAGCTGCTGATGAGGCTGCAGCTGCGCTTGCATCTTCCCTCCTCCAGGAGTCAACGGAGACTGAGCCTGTGACATCCCACCAACCATCCTACTCGACGGCGGAGGCCCATACGCCAACARCCCCAGCCCCATCACCTTCTTATGCACCTCCGCCACCCTCTTCGTCGTCAAATACTCTTGCAGGTACGCTCCAGGCGGGTACACCGGGATAGGCGGCAGAGGGGTGAGCACGTGCGGCTGCATCTGGATGTCCTTGAGGTACTGCGGCACGAACGGGTCCGCATATATATCGAATTGGAAATTATCGTCGCCTCGAGGTGAGAGTAGCGCCGCCCCATGGCCATTCACACTCTACGTATTAAAAAAAAAAAAGGTACACAAGTAGACGTAGACGTAGAAGTCGACGTCAGCATTATGTCAACGATTAGTACATATATTTGAATGGGTTATGAATGGGATAAAGGAAAAAAACGAACCTGTGCAGACCCGGGGCTCTTCACTGCGCTCCCCGCGGTCGTAGGAGCATCAGCGCCTACGTCCTCCTCCACCACGATCGTCTGAACACCACCCCGTCCCGCCTCCTCTTCCTCCTCTTCGTCTCGTTCGCTGATCGGCGACAGGACAGGAATGTCGTCGTCCCTCGCAGACCCCACAGGACTCGGACTGGCATTAACAGTATTACTTTGCACCCCCGCCGCCGCCGCCGCTCCATCCTTCATAAACGACATGGGAGGTAAAAGTGCCAACTTGGGCGGCTTCTGCTGCTGAGCCGAACTGTTGTCACCCGTCCCACTCTTCTTCTTATTCTTCTCTGAGCCCTTCCCTTCCCCATTCACACTAACACCAGTAGAAATGCCTTCCGACTTCACATTCGCTTTTCCAGGAGGCGCTTTAATTTGGACAGCGGTCGGACCGGCCTTTCCACTGTTAGCAGCAGTAGCAGTAGTAGCACTGGTGGGAGTTTGAGGAGGAAGAGGATGGTGGACGACCGAACTTCTAGCGACGGGGGGCAACAAGTGCGGACGAGACACAAACCCGGGTAACGGTGCCAACCTCGACTTCCACGACTCATGCATCTCCGTCGAAGTCGTCGTCACGGTCGTCGTCGCCACGCCAGTGAGAGGAGGAGGAGGGGGGGGNATGGTCCTCGGACGACCAGTGTCCATGGCCATTAGCAGCCTGAGCCGCAAGATGTGGGATGCCCATTTGCTGTGAACGCGCTCCTTGCTGCTGTTGAGCAGTAGCTGGTGTGGTATAGAACACGTGCATACCCCCCGCTGTCCCCGGGGCGTACGTAGGTGAGAGGTTGGTGTTCAGATGCGGCGGGTGGGGCAGGCCCGGGGGCGATCTTGGGTGATTCCCCGGCGATTGGGTCGGGGGAAGCAGTTGGAGGTTTCCTTGGGTGTTGTACGGGGAATGCAGCGGCGACAAGCTCATGCCAACAGGACTCGATGGGCTCTGCTGGGGCACTGGGACTTGGATGGGGCTGAGCTGCATGTGCGATGGTGTGCGGTGTTGTTGGGGGTACATCGGTACTCCTAGGGCAGGAGGAGACATATGTTGGTAGGGGTACGAGGCGCCGTACCAGCCCTGCGAGTCGGGGTACATGCCCTGCTGGTAGGGATACTGTGGACTATTATACGGGGGCATACTGGCATGGCATCGATGAGGGCCAATACTTGAGGAAAGAGTCGAGGGACGTACAGTAATGGTTGCTGGAAGTATGGGTTGCTCTGAGTGTACGGCTGAGGAGGCCTCTTCACAGCAGGGCCTAGAGTAGGCAGGTCACGGTCAGAATGAGTAAGAAACGATGATAGGCGCCGAGGGACAGGCCGCACCTGACGCGTAGTAGGTCGGAGGCCGTTGCTGTTGCTGGTAGTAGGACAGAGGCTGGTGCGTCATTGGGGCAGAAAAATGGAAAAATTATGCGAGAATAGGTAGGGGGCAAGAAAGAGAAGAAAGCGAGGGAGAGACGGGAAGGAGAGACGGGAACCAGTCAAGGTTATTTCTTTGTCCAGGAGCAGAGGAGAGATGCAGGCAGACGCGTCGGAGTTCCAGCACAGCACAGATCTGGTTCCGTGGGCGCAAATGGGGATCGCCGACACTCCGCAGCCTCGAGCCTGTTTACGCTTTTCCGAGGACGCGTTTTGCCAGCCTACCATGACTCCCGACGCGTTGATTCCGCACCACTCGATGTTTGTCTCCAGAATTGGCATCATGACTCGACCCGCTCAGAGTCAGTTGCTTCAAGTGGTATTCCGTTGAATAATTTGACCATCTGCCTCCCCTTTGGACCGACAAGCTCACTGTAGGTGTCGCCGCAGTACGTCCATTTACGTTTTAGAAACAGGGCCTGGATAATTATTTCAATTTACGACTTTCAGTCATGTCGACTCATCCGCAGCGTTGAGGTAAAATTCCATACGTTTATTGACATCCCTCTCAATCTCGTCTCCAGATCTACACCTAGGCCGTAAGAGTCACTTCTTGAGTGGAATATGTCCTCGTTTGGTCCACTTCTTCCTTTCTACGGACTACATATCACCACCACCAGCGCATGGTTGGTGGCGATTGCGGCAGTCCAGAGACGTCATACAGGCGGCTGTCTGCCTTGCTAAACATCCTCTGTCATCGACCGTCGGCCAACATTTGACGGCACAAATTATAAGACCGCAATCACTTCCAAGCAAACATCATGATATTTTACGTATTCAATTCCGCAGCCAGCGTAGGACCAACAGCTACTCTGGCTTCTGCGATGGAACGTTTTCTATTCAGTTGGACGAAACAGCCCGATTGCAGCGCTAGAATCAGAAACTGGAAAGTACTCCATGTTGCCCTGCTGACCCCAAATCCTAAAACAGTTAACCACTCTCAAGGATCCAGCCACATAGCCACGGAAGACAGGGTCATCCATTCCGAGTCGGATTAATTTAATTGCGCACTCGTGATCAATTCAAGTTGGAGGGGAACATGATGATGAAGCCCGAAAGTCATACCTCCACGCGTGGCATCGGTTTTCAGTAGGCTTTTGTTTCGTTTATTGAAAAAAATAACGTCATTCGAGGAAACTTCAAAGTTCACCATCGAAAGTCCGACTCGAAGCTTCCTGCTCGCAAGAAGTTGCGAAAATCGGGGGGAAGGAGGAGCGAGAAACTGACGCGAACGGGAGGGTTCCGAGTCCCGGAAGGATACTCTCCGACTCGGAGGTTGCCCAGGGCCACGTCTGTGTATTCTTATCCCTTGGAATATATTGTCGCTCCCGCTACTTGAAGTGGGGAAAAGAAGCAGATTTTCGTCAGTTTAAGATTTCAGGGTTGAGTTCCACGACGGAAACTCAAAAGCCGGAGATGAGGAAGGCGTTGTAGACACACCGCTCTCCAGCTTGAACCCCGGATAATCCCAACGTGCACAGTCACCTCTCCCGCCGAGCCCGCAAGAAAATTCTGCAGCGTCCAACAGAAAGCCACAAATTTGGCCGAAGGACCCAAAAGTACACGAGGGGAGCTTCTGAGTTCGCGGAGACTCACAGGGTCTGCCAAAGAACCTTCACCAATGAGCGAATCAAAAAATTATAGCACGTCTCTGAGAGTCTCCTCATCCTCCAATGAAGGATCAGTACTCGCAGTTCGCCTCATCTCGTCGCAATTTCTGTGGACGTTTCGCCTACACAAGACGGGTGGCACATCGGATTCCGCAAAAAGACAATCGCCCCTAACCTTCAATCGGCTACTTTCTCCTTCTGGTGCTCCTATTGCTCCCGTCACACAACTAAGCCCTGCGAATCGGACTTGCCAAATCAAAACCTTTCTTGTCACCCACCTCCACCAGCGCGACATTTCACCCAAAACAATACTAAACCTGTTCCAATGACCACGTCAAAAAGCTGACTGGGCTCATTATCGATGAACGGGCCATGTCATGCTCCTTCGGCTTGTCCCAGCTTCCACCAGAAAAACAAAAGGCGCCTGCGCTTGCCGAACCTTGGCAACTGTCCTATACGTATGTTCTACGCCCTTTGTACCTGAGATGGACGGCAAGGCTATGATAATGATAGTAACCCGATATAACCTCTGTCACCTCCAAACGCATCCAGCTCCCAGCTTTTGATAAACGATCTGGCATCCGCTTTTTGGGGCATGGATACGTTATACCTCCAATTCGGCCATTGCCCGGAACGCCTACAAGCAATATCTCCGTTTCTCAATTCTAATTCTCCAGATGAGCTATCGCTGATGGCGATAGAAGGCACCAGGGCCCGGAGGTCAGGGCTTGGTATATAAACTGTGGCGACGACCTGTCGAGATGGTTTAGTCACCTCTCGTCCCTCCCCCCCNACTCCAAGTCCCCTTCCCTCCTCAAGACCACTGAGTAAACCATGTCGTGGTCCATCCAGCAAGCGCTGATCCTCGATGTGATCGCCGGAGTCGTACGTCCCCCCTCTGTCTGTCCCTCCACCCCTCCGTCCTTCTTCACTAACCTCGTCCTCACACGACGGTTAGGGCGTACATCTCTATTGCCGGAGGCACGAGCCCGAGAACTACTGGAAACTCTCTTCGGTCCTATTATCTCTGCCCCTGGTCCCTGCCTCGCTGCTCGCTTTGCACATCCCCTCACTGACACGCTGTCTGCTCGTGTCCTTCGCCGTCTTCTTCGCGTCGTTGTTGTGCTCCATGACATTGTACCGGATTTCCCCACTCCACCCGCTCGCGGGGTATCCTGGCCCGCTGCTCTGGCGTATAACCAAGTTCGCACCGGCATGGCACGGCTACAAGGGGAAGTACCACGTCCAGCTTAAGCGCCTGCACGACAGGTACGGGCCTATAGTTAGAATAGGTATGTGTTCCACCTGCAAGCGAGTTACAGGTTACTCTTCCCCGCATGCATGCATGCATATACCGGACGCCGTAGAGCTTCCTTCGTGCCTTCCTTGGATTCTTTCTTTTTTTTTTTCACGATCCCTTCCATCATAGTTCGTCTGGGGTAGCGATTAACTGACATCCCGATTCGCCGAATATTCAGGTCCAAACGAATTATCGATTGTCCAAATAGACTTGATCCCATTCATCCTCGGGAACAAGGGTATGCCGAAAGGACCGCGTACGTATCCTATCCTATCTAATCTCCCTCTCTTCCTTCTACCACCACCACCCCTTCCACCCTTCCTACCTATTCATTTATATCACCCTTCTTTTCACTCGTACTATAACCAACCTATGCTTATACATACTGCATCGACGTTTAGTTTGGGAAGGCAGGCGGATCCTCCCATCAAAGAACTTCAACATCAACAACCACTTGATCGGCGTGCGAGATCTCGACAGGCACGCCGAGCTTCGCAAGCCATGGAACAAAGCATTCGGGACTGGGCCCCTCAAGGACTACGAAGAGATGCTCCTTTCCCGGGCTGGACTGCTAGCTGCTAGGTTGGAAGAGCTCTGCGACCAAGCTGCGGCCCAAGGCGAACCTAAAGCGAAGGTGGATTTAGCGGAGTGGGCTAGCTTCTTTGCGTACGTCGTTGATCTTCCTCAAAACTTCTTCTCTGTGATATTGTCGAGTTGCATGACTCGTATGTCGTGGAGCATGATTTTCTGATCGCCGTTTGTCTATTATAGGTTTGATTTTATGGGAGATATCGCGTATGTTTATGAAAGTTTAACAGACACCCATAAGTACTTACGGCTTCCTTGCTCGCTTCAGGTTTACGGTCGATTTTCGGTTATTGAAAGATGGCGACGTCAATAATTTTGTCAGAGACATGGAAGACGCACAACGGTGGATATCACCTTTTCACACCATGTCCGAATGTTGAGCTGACTGCATGTCTTGTTTTCCGTAGGCTCCCGACAATAATGCAGCACGTCCCCTGGCTCGCTAAAATCACCCGCGCAACACCCTTCATCAGTAACAAACTACGCGCATTCGGTGCGTTCGCTTTAGAACAAGCTAAGAACCGCGCGTCACGGACGATGATCAAGAAAGACTTGTTCTACCACAAGGTAAGTCGCCTCCCTCTGCCCACGACCACAAACAAAAATTCATTTCGCTTCGTTCAACCAGATCCAAGCCATAGACCCCAATTTCACCGCCTCACCGCTCCCCATCATAATTGCCAATTCCGTTTTGGCAATCCTCGCCGGATCGGATACCACATCGTCCGCACTAGCCACAACGTTCTACTCCTTAATGCGCCATCCGGAGTGCTACAAACAGCTGCAGAGGGAGATCGATGAAGTCTGTTCGGAGGACGGTGGTTGCGGTGACCCACTGCCCTCTCCGGACAGGCTAGCTCAGCTGCCCTACCTGAATGCGGTCGTGTAAGTGCACCCGAGTCTTCTGTTAATCTAACTCTTGCCTTCTTTCCTTTCTTTCTTCTTTCTTTCATTTTTCTCGTTTAGGATTTTTTTTGACCTAGTCCACGAGTGGGTTACTAACATGATCCCAATTGGTTCTTCTCTTTTTTGGTGTACGCAGAAACGAAGGACTAAGACTCCAACCACCTGTCCCGGCCTCCGTACAAAGAGCACCGAAGATCGGCAGTGGAGGCAAGATGCTTGGAAGCTCCATGTGAGTACATAATTACCGCTATTGGCGTGAACTCTTTTCATTTTGCTTGGGAGTTCCTTGACACGACGGTATGACGATATGACCGTTGCTGTCAGTTGTCTCTCCAGTCTGTCATAACGGGTCCTATACACCGTTACCCGAGTCGGGTTCCTGCCACTGCCCAAACTCCCTTCCCACCCCGCCAAACGCATCTTTTTTTACTTGACTAGATAAGTAACTTGGCTGACGTTGTTGATACTTAGGTTCCTACCGGAAGGCACAAACGTCCAGGTACCCCCATACGTGCTGCATCGGGACCCTAGGTACTTTTACCCGAATCCAGACAAGTTCTGGCCAGACCGGTGGCTTCTCAGTGCATCGGCTTCCTCCTYGTCGGACTCCAATAGCCAGGGACGTTCGTCGGCTTCAGAGGAGAGCGATTCCGCATCTGCCTCCTCTTCTGATGCCGAAGACTCCCCCTCGAGTGCTGCGACTGGAACTTCGATTGTACATGAAAAGAACGCGTTTATCCCATTCTCCACAGGCCCGGCAAACTGTGCAGGCAAGCCGCTCGCGTTGATGGAGCTGCGCTATGTTATCGCTCTGCTGGTCAGGAAATTCGACCTGGACTTCCAGGAAGGTTTCGATGTGGAGGGATGGGAAGATACGTTGACCGATCGGTTGACGATGTGCAGAGGGCCCTTGTTGGTTAATCTGAGGAAAAGGAAGGTGGCCTCATGATTACAATGACTTCAGCTTCAACGAGTAATGATTCCAGATCCCCATCGTCCTTATCGTCCAGTAATTTATAGCCCAGATAGGTTTTCTTTTCTCCAACCCCAATTCGTAGCCAGTAATCTCCATCTCAGTAGCCTGTAGCAATTGTTTGACTCCATCATTGTACTAATATTACAACGCACTCGAGGCCTTTTCTCCCCGACATAACCTATGAGCGGCGAAGCGCTCGTCTTTATGTAGTCTTTCTTGTTCTAAACTCCAGCGCTCAGCGCTCAGCCCCCACAGGTGTACGCAATAAATAATCAAGTTTCATTAACCCCAAGGCCTCGGTCCGCGGCTGCTGACAGCGGGACATGGCGTACACCAGATCATCGTCATAGTCATACCTTATGAATCACCACAGAACGTTGATCGATAAACCCAGCGTTATCGTTTATTTGATGGGACACCTCATCTCAGTCCGGACCTGTCACTCACTAGCCCTGTCAACAACATCTGAGCACCCTACCAAAAAGCAAAAGCGTAATCAGCAAGGGGTGAGAAAAAAGAGGCCCAAACACCTGAGGCCTGAGGGATTCCTGTTTGTGACGAGTTGTGAAAAAGGATTTTGGTACGAAAGCAAGCAACCAAATGAGGTGCCAACTCTCTCATGAAATCGATAACATATGCATGAGCCCCCGTCAAGGTCGGGTTCCAGAGGTACGGATACAGCGATGTCCATTGTCCACGAGCCGTATGTATCTCCTTCCATAGAGAACTACTCGACCGTATATGAGAAGTAAGTAATTAGAAGCCACCGACACGGAGAAACTCGCGAGGTGATCGCTGATATGCYCTCTGACCACCATACCCGAGAGGCTTGACTCGACTTTGCACCATCGGGACTGGGGTTTCGCCGGCTCCGGCCCGGGGGAGGCGCTTATTTATTGATGAGTTGGTAGCGCCCAGTATCCTTGAGGTCGAGCGCGAGGTCATGGTTTACGGATAGAAGGGCCATTTGATTCAAAATTTCGCTAAATACAGAGCTACAGGTCTAAGTAACAGCCAAATCGCTCATTCGACGATTTTTTGAACCCAACTAGAACCAAAAAAAGTCATGGTCAATTTTAGAGGATGGGTAGAGGGTCGAAGAAAGAAGCTCACCACAATGCCAACAATCAAGCAGTTGGTCCGGAACATACTTCCTCTTGATCTCTAAGAGCCGAGGATAATTGTCGCCCCAGAAGGCACTCTCCCAATCGGGCTCGTACACATCGGCTTCATTCTACAACCCGTCCATCGTTAACTCATTTTGAAACCTTCGACCATAGATAGCAAAAGGAAAACGAACGTACCACATAGGCAGCCCCCGCTCCAATCTCACTCGTAATCCTCCTCAGCCCTTCAACGCTCTTCCCAACCGTTTCATACGCTTTCTCCATGTCCCGCTTCGTCGCATTCCACGCCCATGGCTCCACCACCGTGACATGGTACATACTTTCCCTCCACGCCGGATGCACGCTCGTCTTTCGTTCAGCATCTGGAGTGGAATATGGTGCGGTGAATAGGATAATAAGACTCGGATGGGTAGGGGCGGTGTTGGCTTCAAGCAGCGCGTTGACGAGGGATGTTCGTGTTTCGGGTGTTTTGAAGAGGGAGGTTGGAATAAGGCGAGAGGCGAGTGCTAGGTTCTTCCCGACGCTCTGAAAGCCCCCCAAAAAAATAAATTAGCGGCACAAATCTTAAGGATGAAAAATGAGAGAGAAAGAATGTATCAAACGGCACTCACAGCAACGAACCGACTCGTAAACACCTGAAAGAAACTCAACCAGCTCGGGAACTCTCTCATAACCAACGTCACAGTGCTCCCCTTCTCTTGAGCTTCCTTATTCTCTAGCTGGATCATCTGTCCCCACTCAACCAGCCTCTTAATCCCACCTGCTTGCGCCTCATCCCAACTCCCAAACTTGGGATTAATCAAAACGAACACATTAGCCATGATATACCCTCCCCACCCCTCTTCCGCCAACTGAACGCTAATATCCGTAAAGAGCGTCCAAGCTTCCTTGGTACGTGTGGCGTTCGGACGAGACCAGGATAGGATGAAGGTCTGGAGTTTGACTGGGGGCGAGGCGATGACGGTAGCGGAGAGCACAACGCCGAAAGTTCCTCCACCCCCTTGTTTTCGATAAGATATGTAAGTGGATTCGTTACAATCAGGCCGGGGTACGTACCGCCTCGCAATGCCCAGAACAAATCAGAGTTCTGGCACTCGTTCGCAGTTCTGAGTTGTCCGTCAGGTGTAACGACCTGGAATTCGAGCTGTATATAAAAAGGAATAAAATGGTGTTCATCGAGGTGAAGGAGTTTTTAATCGGTTAAACGTACCACTCGATCGGCACCGAGCCCCATCGTATTGGAAAGCGCGCCGTGCCCACCACCCTGCAGCCACCCACCCACAGCCCCAACGGACATATCACTACCTGTAAATAGAAGCAATGGAGATCAACAAATCAGTATAAAAAGTATCCTAAATTAGATGTACACGGGTACACTGTCGGTTAGCCGGGGAAAATGAAAAGCTTACCGCCTACAAGTGTAACGTTATGTTCGTGAGCAAACTTATGCGCGTCTCCCCATCGAACGCCGGCCTTTGAAAACAAAGATAGTTCCACGTATCAGCCGCTAGATGCGGAAGAGGGTTTGGGGGGGACAGCTTACGCCCAAAGTGACGGCAGGTGTCGCGTTTACTTTGTCGAAACACCCTTGAGGAATGAAGGCAGGATCAAATGAACGCTGGGTAGAATTATCGTTGTCAGGGAATCAGTCGTTTGGAATGAACGAAGCTTAATCTATTACATACGTCTTGAAGGTTGTGCATCTTTAATGAATTCGTTCGGTCAGAAGAATGCACCCGGCGAAGGGGTGATAGCATGCAGTGCGTACCCAAAGGCCGAGCGATCCTGGGGCGCTGCTTCGTCCCTTGTAGTCATGCTATCGAAAAAGAATTGAGTATGCGTTCCAATTGGCGCGAGATCGAGAACGAAAGGACGAGGCTTACCCCAGTATTCTGAATAGTCAAAGGAACCTTGGCTCGCTTCGAGAAACTAAACGCCGCTTTCACATCGTCAGCGTTCTGAACATCGATCTAAGGCAAAGGATCAGCGCCAAGCCAAATAGCCTTCGGAGAGAAGGTGGAGAAGAACGAGCCAGAGAGACTAGTATCAGAATACTAGTACAACGCACATGGTATTGTGGAAGACTCCCACTCTGGCACCGAGACTGCTGTGTAGGATCCTCAAGATGTGGGTCTCTCCAATCCAAAAGACAGTGTTCGTTGGTTACTTGGCAGGCTTCCCATTGAGTTTGGATGAAGGCTGTCGGCGCTGTCGATCTGGAGACTGCAAGAGTGCTGTCATTACGAGCAAGATCCGGGACGCAACGCTGAGCCATGCCTTCGTCGAGGTAGGTCCCTCTGATTTCGCGGCATGCAGACGAGTTGAATTCGTCGTAACATGGCTGGGCGAAAGGGATGTTTGGATGCAATCTCCCATCGACTTGAAAGCTGAGTTCAGCCCAGTGATGAGGTGTAACGGCGAGGGATTGCGAATAGAGGCTCGTGGGCCCAAGAGTGAGAGGGAACATGAGGAGTGACAGCTAGACTGATTCCTGAGCTGTTCGTCTTTAAGGGCGTCCCGAAGACCCTTAAGTGGTACNTACGCAGCAAGGCCGTGATTCGATGATGTCGCAACAAGTTTAGATTACAATATAAATGGCATGAAACAGAATGTATTATCACCAACACATCAGACAGATTTCGAGGAAGATTGCTCGGACCGGACAGCATAGGGAGAAAGGGAGAGGTGCGTGCCCAACTGCGGTCCCATGCAAAGTGCTGGCTGAGGAGAAGAGGACCGCCACTGATGGTCGATGGCGCGCAGGAATTGGTCCCNGGGTGACGTCAATATCGGCCGACAAACTCCGACATGTGATTTATCCGCAAATCTGATGATAAGTGAATCGATTCTCTCCACTCGTTCACTGTCCATTGCAAATATGTCGTCAAGGACCTTGCACTCCAAGCGTTCCTTTGGAAAATACCACCAGATGCACCATTCCCTCGACTCTCCTGCCTACGATGCGTGCGTCGTCCCGCCCTGTTACTCACAGCAGCCTTCTGACAGTTTGCGCAGGTCCGAGGAGGACAATGACCCCCTCACCGACGACTCCGTATCAGCCCCGATCGCCCGCCACAACCCTCCCGCACCGGCTCAATCTTCCTCCGCCGGGACGAGGGCGGGACACGTTAAGCCCCCAGGTGGCGCAGTCAACAGGCATACCCACAGCCATCTCGCCCATTCCCACATCGTCCTCAGCGACTCGGACGGGGTCGACTCTCCCACCTACGACGGCGACGTAGAGAGCACCACCACGACCCGCGTACCCAGTGTCGCAGCCTCAAATGCGACTACCACGCCTGACCCAGCTAGCCAACTACAGCAGGGAACCTTCTACCAGAACCCTACCTCGAGCACGAGCACGATGAGCATACCCATTAGCAAGTTGCCCACTATCACGGGTGGAGCTGCCACTTCTGCCTTTACGGGAAACCCGATCTCCACCCAACCGTTGCTCCCACAAGTTGCCTCCCCACCCTCTCCCTCGTCTCCGGTATACTCACCAGTATCTCCGCCATCCCCAACCTTCTCGTCTACCAGTGCCACGCACCCCTACGAACCACCCGTCGCGGCTATCGCCGCCTCCAGCTTCAACCCTGCTGCCCTTACCCCTGATGACATTCTAGCCTTTGTACGTAAAGCAATCGAGGATGGTCCGGACGGCGAGGTCGAGTTGCTGGAGAGCACGGGCAAGATCGTAATCAAAGTTCCGGTAGGGGAACAGCCCGGAGAGGGCGAGGCCGTTCACGAGGTCAAGAGCAAGACGACGAGGAAGAGAGGCTACAGTATCAATCGCCCCCCGAAGGATAGGCCAGTGAGGATCTATGCTGACGGAGTGTACGACTTGTTCCACTTTGGGTGCGTCTACTTTTCAATTGCTTATCCTTTGTGGTCGAAAAGACTGACGAGACGTGTAGACACGCGTTACAGTTGAGGCAAGCGAAGCTGGCCTTCTCCGATGTCCATCTGCTGGTTGGTGTCAACTCGGACGAGCAGGTGCACGAGCACAAAGCGCGTACTGTGATGAATCACGCAGAACGGTGCGTCCGAGTTCTTTCCGTCTCGTTCTTAAGGGACATTTCTTAACACAACTCTATCTTTGAAAACAGTCTGGAAGCCGTTCGTCACTGCCGTTGGGTAGACGAAGTCGTCGAAGACGCGCCATGGGTCATCGACGGCGCGTTCATTGAGAAGCACCAGATCGACTACGTCGCACATGACGAAGAGGCATATCAAAGTGCTGGATACGAAGATGTATATGGCTTTGCAAAGCGCTTAGGTATGTCCACTTTACCTCTTCCTCTCTCTTGCAGCTAGGCTTTTCGGATTACTGACTCACTCTTCCTTCTCTTTGCCTCTTCGCTCTATATGATCTACCAGGCAAATTCCTCCCCACCCGGCGTACCCCAGGCATCTCCACCTCCGACCTCATCGAACGCATGGTTCGTGGATACCGTAATAGGATTTTCGACCCCAAACTCGCCAAGATGGGTCGAGACGACTTGAAGGCCGAGGGCAGTGATTACGATGATATGAGCAGGCTAAATAGCAGAGCGGGGAGTCGAGCACAGAGCAGGAGAGGGAGCATTGGGGCTAGCCACAGCCATTTGTTCCCTCCTAGTTTGACGAAACCGGAAGGCGGGGAAGCTTGAGCAGTCCACGGCCTGGGTAGCACGAGGTAAAGGAAGGAAGGAAGGAAGGAAGGAAGGAGAGGACTCGGAGGAGTAGATCGTGCGTATTATGGCTGCTTCTGTTGGTATGATTGTTCAGTGATATTTTACATATTGACTTGGAGGAACTTCAGCTTAAGATTCGTGAAACAAGTAATTAGGTTTATTTTTCGGAGTCGGAGGTAGACACACGTAGGAAAGATTGAGGAATTATACCATATGTACCTTAATAATATGACGCTTATCTCGATTGGAGGTCCGTATAGGGATGCCCACCGTGCCCTCTAATAAGTTGCCCCTTAGCTCCTTGGCTCGATGATACGTGGTTATTCTGGCTGCTTTTATTGGTATGATTGTTCAATGCTATTTACATCTGGACTCGGAGGAACTTCAGCTTAAGACTCGTGAGTCAAGTAATTATCTTATTTTTCGGAGCCTGAGGTAGACCCACGTAGGGAAGACCGAGGAATTATACCATAATTACCATAATAATTCGACGCATATCTCAATTTGAGGTGCATATAACATGGTGAGGGATGCCCACTGGGCCCTCTCATAAGCCCATCCCCAGTCCTTTGGCTCGATATAGTGGCCTGAAGAGCTTGGGTCCATGCCGACGCGGATCAGGTCTCCTAAGCGCCCGACTATTCCCACGCACGTCCTTTACACTCGACACATCGTATGATAGACCCTTCAACGCCTTGGGCCACGGCCACGA
Organism: Candolleomyces aberdarensis; assembly: GCA_004126415.1. Classification (NCBI taxonomy): domain Eukaryota; kingdom Fungi; phylum Basidiomycota; class Agaricomycetes; order Agaricales; family Psathyrellaceae; genus Candolleomyces; species Candolleomyces aberdarensis. The sequence goes on along the minus strand of SDEE01000529.1, from coordinate 18,454 downwards.
CGAGCAGGAGACCATGCTCCTCAAATCTACACTCTTAGCTCTGGCAACAAGCTCGACCGTATACTTTGCTTGGTCRACGACGAATCAGGTTGGGAAAACCTACATTGTATGCTCCCCAAACAGTCGCATATACACTGTCGCGTCGCCAGCACGCGCCGAATGTGTGTCAGTCCACAGGGATAGGATTGTAGCCGTAGGATCTTTCGGTACGTGCTAGCAGCCCTTGAGATCCTTGAATCCTATGAGCTCACATCGGACTGTAGATGAGGTACACAAAACGACCGTGGAGGGCCGCAGGTCGCACTACAAAAGCTTTTTCAGCCGAATCGCAACACGTTTGCCCGAATCTATTCGCAGTACCAATTTCTACGCACCTGCAACAATCGAAAATGCTCTCGACAAGATCCTAGAGGCTGTCCAACCCTCCCCAGAGGTCATCCATCTCCAACCCAACGAAGCTCTCTACCCCGGATTCACAGATGCCCATGCGCACGTCATCGATAACGGGTACATGCTCCAACTACCTCTCGCCGAGACCAAGTCTCTGCAGGACGTCATCAAGGCACTGGAGACGTATGTCCTTGACCACCCGGACGTCCAGAACGACAAGGATAGATGGGTCGAGGGGATGGGGTGGGACCAGACCAAGTGGAATGGAGGCGAGGGTGCGGAATTCCCGACTGCTGTGAGTAGCTTCATCCTGTTCCTCTTGCTCGCTTTCCTTTCTTTCCTTTTCATCTTAAAAGCTTACGTTGGATATCATTTTTGTAGGCAGACTTCGACGAGTCGCCCATCCTCAGAGGCCGGCCCATATCCTTGAGCCGAATCGACGGACACGCTAAATGGGTCTCTCCACGCGTCTTGGAAATCATGCAAGCCAGCGGAAAGTTGCCTCCACCTTCGCAGGACGGCGAAATCGAGAAAGACGGAGGGAAGATATTGAGGTTCGAGGATGGCCAGCCGACAGGTAAGTCGACGTTCAACTAGCAAGCACTCCGCTGCTTCACCACTTGCGAGCTGGAATTGAGGTTGACGCGACACCGGGTTCTTCCAATGGCAGGTGTCCTCATCGACAAAGCAATGAACCTTATCCCCGCACCTCAATGGGCCGATTCCCAAGTTCAAGAGTACTTTGACACAACTATGGGAGTCGCGCTCAAATACGGGCTCACCTCCATCCATGACGCTGACACGAACTCGCGGTCCGTCGCCTTCTATCGCAAGTACGTACGCGGAGCACACCTCTCTCTCTTTCTCTCACCCTCTTGACTTATCGATCTCTTTACCTTGTCTGATAGAATCGCGGATGCGGGCAAACTCCCACTCCGGATGTACCTCATGGGAAATTCTCCCTCGGGCGAATACTGGGGCAACGACACTGCCTCTTTCCCTAAGCTCTTCAACTACGGGAAACACGGTAGACTAAACCTTCGTGCAGTCAAGCTCTTCACCGACGGTAAGTTACTCTTAATCTCCTTGGTTGCCTGTTGCCTGTTTGCTACGCTTCATCGTTTCGCTTGTTCATACGTTCGGTTCGGACTGATTTGCTGACCACCTGTGTATTTGGCAGGCGCGTTGGGTTCTTGGGGTGCCGCCCTTCTCGAGCCCTATTCCGACAACCCGAGCACCTCAGGGCTCATGCAGACGCGCCCTGATGTGCTGAAGCAGCTCGTGACGAAGTTCTGGGAAGACGGTTGGCAAACGGTGAGGCCTCCTGCACTCCTCTTGAAAACACAACAATCTGATATCTTGCATACGTCGCTCAGAACATCCACTGCATAGGCGACCGAGCGAACAAAGTCGTGCTCGACATTTTCGAAGAGTTGCTTTCGTTGCCCGCTGCCAGTGATGATGGCAAGAAGAAGTATGATGTTCGGACGAACCGTCCTCGAATCGAACATGCACAGATATTCGGGAAAGAAGACCTCGAGGAGAGGATAGGACGACTGGGGGGTGAGTCAGGCTTCACGCCAATTTGTTAACAGGAGTGACAGGACCATTTACTTACTGCGGCTTTCAGTGATCGCAAGTGTTCAGCCCACCCACGCGTAAGCCATCTTGCCAGCGGCAATCCTCAAGTTGAGCACTCACCTCCTTTTCCGCGAATGTATAGAACATCGGATATGTGGTATGCGGAGACGCGTCTTGTAAGCTCCACGCTCCTTCATCTCACGAGCTCTTTTAAGCTCATGGATGAAACCTTTGAACATCGCAGGGACACGACCGAATCAAATACGCATACGCCTATCAGACTCTTCTTCAGTAAATGACATTCGCTGAATCGTACTGTCCGGGGCTTACTCAAGTTCTTACCAGGGCGTCACCTAATCATGTTCTTCCTCTCGGCTCCGATTTCCCCATCGAAGGTGTGAATCCATTGCTAGGGTTCTACGCCGCTGTCTCCCGCGTCTCGAGCACTTCAGGGACGTCACCGCACGGAGCGGGTGGATGGTTAGAATCTTTCTTCTCGTTTTCCACTAGGCGCGATGATTGATTTACTTACGATACTTTAGGTACCCGTTGGAGAAGCTCACTCGTGCGCAAGCTCTGAAAGGCATGACCTACGATCCCGCCTATGCATCCTTCTCAGAAGATAACGTCGGAACCTTGGAGCCCGGGAAGAAAGCGGACTTTGTGATTCTCGACCGTGATATCATGGATGACGCGGAAGACTACAGCGAGATTTTGAAGGCACAGGTTAGAGCGACGGTGGTAGATGGGCAAGCTGCATACGGGAAGCTATGAAGTAAGTTGCTGATATTGGTTTTCGTAGTCATACTACATTGTACTATTAAACGCATTTGAAGAAATACGATGCATACTACAAGCCAACGTGAACGAAAGGAACCCACCACATGTAATCAACCCCTTCCTCCTTCCTCAGCTCCTCGATAGCCCCGTTCAGAGCCCCAACAGCCTCTTGAAGTCCATGCATCCTTTCTTCTCCTCTTCGAAGAGGCTTCTTGCCTTTCGTTCTCTATGACCAACTAGGCAAGTTCCTCCACACCTGGCGCACCCCAGGTACTGTAACCTCGACCTCCGACCTCATCGAACGCATGGTTCGTAAATACCGTAACAGGATTTTCGACCTCGAACTCGCCAAGATGGGTCGAGAAGACTTGAAAGCCGAGGGCAGCGATTACGATAATATCAGCAAGCCAAATTTTGGCGAAAGTGAAAGTGGGGAAACCTGAGCAGTCACGGCCTGGGTAGCACGAGGTAAAGGAAGGGGAGGACTCGGACGAGTGGATCGTGCATATTCTGGTTGCTTTTGTTGGTATGGTTGTTCTGTCTTGGAGGAAGTTCAGCTTTAGACTCGTGAAATAGGTAATTGGGCTTTTCTTTCGGAGTCTGAGGTAGAGACACAGAGTAAAGCTTAAGGAATTATACCATAATTATCCCAATAATTCGACGTATATTTCGATTGGAGGTCCGTATAGCATGATCAGGGATGCTCACTGTGCCCTCTCATAACCCCACCCCTAGTCCTTTGGCTCGGTAATATGCCCTCAAGAGCTTGGGTCCATGCCGAATGCGGATCAGGTCTCCTAAGCGCCAGATTATCTCCACGCACGTCCTTTGCACCCACCACACTTCGTGATGGGCCCTTCGGCGGCTTGGGCTGCGACGAGCAGGAGACCATGCTCCTCAAATTCCTTCTCCTAGCGCTGGTAACGAGCTCGGCGGTATACTTTGCTTGGGCGACGACGAAGCAAGCTGGGAAAACCTACATCGTATGCTCTCCCAATAGTCGCATATACACTGTCGCTTCGCCAACACGCACGGAGTGTTTGTCCGTCCATCGGGATAGGATTGTGGCCGTAGGGTCTCTCGGTACGTACCAGCTGCCCTTGAGACCCCCGAATGCTACGAGCTCACGTCTAACTATAGAGGAGGTGCACAAAACGACCGTGGAGGACCGCAGGTCACACCACAAAAGCTTTTTCAATGAGCTCGCAACACGTTTTCCTGAATCTTTCTTCACCACCAATTTCTACGCACTTACCACAATCGACAATGCTCTCGCAAAGATACTAGCAGCCCTACAACCTTCACCTAAGGTCATCCATCTCCAACCAAACGAAGCTCTCTACCCCGGATTCACAGATGCCCATGCGCACGTCATCGAGAACGGGTACATGCTCCAACTACCTCTCATCGAGACTGAGTCTCTGCAGGACGTTATAAAGGCACTGGAGACGTATGTCCTTGAGCACCCGGACGTCCAGAACGACAAGGATAGATGGGTCGAGGGGATGGGATGGGACCAGACCAAGTGGAATGGAGGCGAGGGTGCGGAGTTTCCTACTGCTGTGAGTCCTATTTTTCATCATCATCTTGCCTTCTTTTCCTTTCCTTTCTGCTTTTGCTTTGCGCTGGAAAGCTCACTGTGCATATAATCTTGTAGGCAGACCTCGACGAATCGCCGATTCTCAGAGGCCGACCCATATCCCTGAGCCGAATCGATGGACACGCTAAATGGGTATCCCCACGGGTCTTAGAAATCATGCAAACCAGCGGAAAGCTGCCCCCACCTTCACAGGACGGCGACATCGAGAAAGACGGAGGGAAGATCGTGAGATTCGAGGATGGGAAGCCTACAGGTAAGTTGAAGTTCAACCAACACGTCGCATTACCACCTGCCAATTGAAACCSACTCTTCCAGGGATCTTCATGGACAAAGCAATGAACCTCATTCCCGCACCTCAATGGACYGAATCGCAAATGCAAGAATACTTTGATACAACTGTGGRACTCGCACTCAARTATGGGCTCACGTCTATCCATGACGCTGACACGAACTCGCGATTCATCACCTTCTATCGCAAGTACGCATTGRGCACTAAACCCTCTCTTCCTCAAANCAACCTTGRCTGATCTCACCKTKGTGCTTGTTGTTRTAGAATCGCGGACGCAGGMAACCTCCCACTCCGRATGTACCTCATGGGATACTCTCCCTCSMCCGAATACTGGGGCAACGACACCACTTCMTTTCCTAAGCTCTTCAACTACGGGAAAGACGGCAGACTCACCCTTCGTGCAGTCAAGCTCTTCGCTGACGGTCAGTTACTCTTAATCTCCTTGGTTGTCTGTTGCAGTTGGCTACGCCTCAGTGTTTCGCTTGTTCATTTGTTCGGTTCGGACTGATTGACTGACCATTTATGTATATCGCAGGCGCGTTGGGTTCTTGGGGTGCCGCCCTCCTCGAGCCCTATTCCGACGACCCGAGCACCACAGGGCTCATGCAGACGCGTCCTGATGTGCTAAAGCAACTCGTGACGAAGTTCTGGGAAGACGGTTGGCAAACGGTGAGGCCTACCGCACTCTTAACAACACAACAGCCTGATGTCTGGCATACGTTACTCAGAACATCCACTGCATAGGCGACCGAGCGAACAAAGTCGTGCTCGACATCTTCGAAGAGTTGCTTTCGTTGCCTGCTGCCAGTGATGGTGGCAAGAAGTTCAAGTATGATGTTCGGACGAAGCGTCCTCGAATCGAACACTCACAGATATTCGGGAAGGGAGATCTCGAGGAGAGGATAGGACGGCTGGGCGGTGAGTGAACTTCACTCCCCGATCCGTTCACAGAGCTGTCTGTTTACTTACTGTGGTTTCCAGTGATCGCAAGCGTCCAACCCACCCATGCGTAAGCTCTAGATCTCTTGCTAGCGACACTCATCGGAAACTCACCCCCGTTTCGCGGCGTATAGGACGTCGGATATGTGGTATGCGGAGACACGTCTGGTGAGCTCCACGTTCCTTCATCTCACGAGCTCTTCTGAACTCATGAATAATATTTTGAACATCGCAGGGACACGACCGAATTAAACGCGCATACGCCTACCAAACTCTTCTCCAGTAAATGTCGCTTGCTGAATAGTACTGTCCGGGGTTTACTCAAGTTCTTACCAGGGCTTCACCTAACCACGTTCTTCCTCTCGGCTCCGATTTCCCTGTCGAAGGTGTGAATCCATTGCTAGGATTTTATGCTGCCGTCTCCCGCCTCTCGAGCACTTCAGGAACGTCACCGCACGGAGCGGGTGGATGGTGAGAATCCTTCTTCTTGTTTCCACTAGGTGCAATGATTTATTTATTTACGATACCTTAGGTACCCGTTGGAGAAGCTTACTCGTGCGCAAGCTCTGAAAGGCATGACCTACGACCCTGCCTACGCATCCTTCTCAGAGGATAACATCGGAACCTTGGAGCCCGGGAAGAAAGCGGACTTCGTGATTCTCGACCGTGATATCATGGATGATGAAGAGGATTACAGCGAGATTTTGAAGGCACAGGTTAGAGCGACGGTGGTAGATGGGCAAGCTGCATATGGGAAGCTATGAGTCTCGGATCTTGATTTTCGTGGTCATACTACATTGTACTATTACATACATTCGAAGAAATACTATGCATACTACAAGCCAATGTGAACAAAAGGAACCCAGCGCAGATAATTGACATCCTTCTCCTCCCTCAACTTCTTAATAGCCTCATTGAGAGCCCTCGCAGCCTTCTTGTGATCCATGAATCCCTTCTTCTTCTCCCCTTCAAAAAGGATGTTATACACCTCCTTGGCAACAAATAACCCATCCTCATCCCGAATGCTCCACATGGTTGCAATCACACCTCGGTATCCAGCTGTCAACATCCCAGCTGCAAGATGAATATGTTCTTCAGGAAGGGCAATATCACCCTTGGCTGATTGGCAGGCAGACAAGAAAGCAAACTCTGCTTGAGGTATTCCGAGCCCAACCAGCTCTTTTAGAGTAAGCTCCTTTCCTTCATCCAAGAGCAGAGCACTCTTTAGTCCATCAACCTCATTCTGCACTCCATGGCAGGCAAAGTGAGCCCATTGAGATTCCAAAAGTTCTTGCTTGACTCTCTCTACAGTGCCCTCCTCATCAATAAGCACTGTGGTGTAATTTCGGGCCACTTTATGGTCTTTAAGGTGATTGACCTCAAGAAGAGTACCAGGAAGTCTCTGTTGACCTGGTGTTTTTGATTGTGCCACTGCTAAAACCCGTTTAGAAGAGCTATTGGTGGGGCTCTTGAGCAAGGAGAATATGTTTGGAATATAGGAGGAGTGAAAGGAATCTGAAAGCTTGATTTCATTGCCTCTGGCAGTGTAATCTCCTGCTGCATGTAGGGGCAGAAATGCAAGTGGGCCAGACATACACCAGAATATACGGCTATTGGCTGGAGTGGAGACCTACACAATCAATTAGAAAGGATGCAAGAATAGTGAGAAGTAGTGATCTTACCTTCTCCAAGCTCTGGACAACAGGCCTTGCCACAGTAGTCCACAAAGTCCTCAACATCCTTTTCATGCTTCCCTTGCCTTTACCAATATCTGCATCCTTTATGCCTCTTGCCTTTCCTCCTTTCTCCTCCTCCTCCTCCTCCTCCTCTTCATACTCCCCTTCTTCTTCATCCTTTTCCTCTCCCCTTCTCTCACCTCCTCTTACTCTCCCTCCCTCTCCAATTGCATCTGTGAGATTGCTCTGCAGCTCTGCAGCAATTGCATAAGTCATTCCAGGTAACTTTACATGTGTGACAGGCCTCCTCTTCTGGAGAATAAAAGCATCACATTGCTCATTGCATAGGTTAATCAGAATGATAGAGCCATGCTCAGCAGCTTTGTCCAGCAGTGAGAGCTGTTTGTAAAGCCCAAAGGTGCTAAATTCAGCAATCTTTTTGATTGCCTTCTTTATCTTCTTCAAGCCTTTCACAATCAAGTTGGGGTTTGGGCCTTGTGACTTTGGAGCTTCACCTAGAGTAGCTCTCGCTTTGAGGGTAGAGTTAGCTTCATCTGCAGCATTTAACCTCAGCTGATTCCGATAGTTGCTGTAGTCCTTTGCCAGTTTAGGATCCTTGTCTTTCAAAGCATGCATAATAATGTCATGCTTGAAGTAATGCTTCCAGATAACAGATCTCCCTTCCTCAAAAAATTCAACAGCCTTGTCTAGCCTGTTGTGGCTGACAGCTGCAGCAGTTGCTTGATAGACAATCTTCTGAATTTTCTCCAGCCTTCTGTACTGCTCATAAAGAGGTATCTCTTCTCCAGCAATCTCAGCCAACAGGATAATGCAATACTCATATGCTTTTAGAACTGTGATAGATTCTGAAGGCTTGAGCTTTGCAATAGCTACTGTCTCTGTCTCAACTTTAGCCCAATTCCTTGCACTTTTGAACCTAATCATATGGTCTGTAGTGTCACATTGAGCTGATTGACAGAAACATTCCATAGCCCTTGTCAGAGCTGAAGGTATGTCTCCTGTAGCCTCAGTTGAAGATGTGTCAGAGCCTGAGGAGCTCTCATGCATATACCAGTAAGCCTTGCCCAAGTTCAATAAATATGTGCCTTCCTGGCTTGTCCCATCACTGTGTTCTACAGCCATCTCTCCAACTCTTATAGCCTCCTGAATATCCACAGCAAACTTTGAGGCCAGTTTTTTTRCTTTGACAAGTTTGTAATGCTTGGAGTATGCCTGGCATTTTGCATTCAGAATCATAGCATATGCAGGGTGATTTGAGCCAGGGTCAGGCAAAGTCTTGTTGTACTCATCCATAGCTGCTTCAATCATACTCATAGCTTGCTGACCATCCTTCTTATGAGAGTAGTACTTGCTCTTGAGAACATGCGAGTGGCAAAGATCACTGAAAATGATGGAGGCAATTTGGTGGCCATGAGGTGCAAGACCTTCAGCATCATGAAGGCAGAGGATTGCTCTATCAATGTCACTGACATCAGCTCCAGCTCCAATGTTGTCCAAGTCATTTTCAAACTTCCTTTTGAGCATAGCTCCCACAGCATGAGAAGCTAGAGCCTTTCGAAGATTGCTTGGAATAGAAGAGTCCAGAGTATTGGCAAGTGCATCAGCTGCTTCTTGGCATACATGGATGGCTTCAACAAGATCATCCTTATGGCCAGAAATTTGACACCTTTTCTCCAAGTGTGAGCCCAGAATCAAGAGGTATTCAGCCCTTTCAGGGCTATCAGGGTCAAGGAGAGCAACAGCATCATTATATTGCTTGATAGTATGGGACAGATCTTCACTGTCACCATGAGCTGCAAAATTTGAACTGTATAGGCCTGCCAATTGAGCAAGTTGATGCCCCTTTTGAGGATGGTGCTTGGACTGCACAGCAATAATAGCTTCCATTCGAGTCATAGCTTTTTGTAGGTTTGCATCCTTTTGAAGCTCTGCCTCAATATTCTGATAAATGCTTGCACTTCCTGAAAAGCGAATGACACCCCATTGCAAGAATAGCATAGTGATTTGACTGTGCCAGATATGATTCAAAGATTTGGTGTCAGACTTGGGGAGGTTATAAACTTTGAGGTCATCTTCTCTTTTAGCAAGCTCTGTGGTAAGAAACTGCAAGATCTCTAGCCCAGTGGATGTTCCAGAGATTGAGTTGTTGGCTGCAATCTCTTGACATAAAGCAAGCTTRGACCTTRGATCAAAGTCAGCTTTGTTTTGCTTTGATAGTGCACCAATGATAGCGGCCTTCAAAGCTGTGTAGGTTTGCCTGTTTTTGGCTAAAAAATTGGCCCCCTGRACAAGCTTTTGCAAAATGCCAGACTTTTGGTCCTCTGAWTGCCAAGTAGATTTAAGCAGAACCAGATAACCAAGGCAATCAGCCCCACAGATTTTGGACAGTAGCCTGAGATTACAATGGATTTCTGCCTTGATGCGAGGRCAGMTATCAGGCCAGCAGTAAGTAATTCCAAGCAACCGGAGAYYGAAGGTTTCTCTGGAGGTAAGTTAGAATTGATTTTCATACAGAGATAGTGGAAAGGCTYACATGAATGCAAGGCACCTATACACCTGAGCAAAGACCAAAGCATCACCAGCTGCATTTAGAAAAGTAGGCACCAAGATGAAGTATGTGCTATTTCCAGCTTGAATAAGAGGAAAATAGGTGTTCAGCTTTGGGGGCTGCTGGAGTATCAGCATCTTTGAAGAATGTCCATGAAAACCAGCCRCACCTTGGACWTAGGTACAAGAGTAGATTCTCGATCCAATAACCTGTCACAGCAAATAAGTATACCAAGATGAAGGAGCTGTAATTTTTTNACTCACAAGATAAAGGAAGTATCCTTAACAATCTCTGTTAYGGCAGTTTTTACTTCCCTCCACTCTGAGCTTTCCCCAACCTTATCATATGAATGGAGTTCAAGAAAGCCAGAATGGTGTTGAAAGACAGTGTCCAGATGCTCAGCAAGYAGATCTTCCCCTTCRYCWTCKTCATCWTCCWSYAGATCRTCACRTAAATCSYGYAAGACAYTCCCTAGYTTACTGTTGAACTCGGAYCCAATMGACGTSTSYGATAGCTGYGCCYTATYGGGYAATTGGACTTGCAGCAAAGGCTTTGAAGAGATGGAAGCAGGGTYGCTCAAGAAAGYCARAATCACGTTYGCCGCAGATCCAGRMWYACGAGTGAGCCTWAGCATKTGSAAGTTCTGAYGCTGYGAGGACTCAGCCTCAGGCGAAGATTCTGCCTCGCGAAARAGTTGAKCAAGCCAAKMGYGYAWYTTRGYYTCGTTATTGACYAGGRCAAGKGTCCTTGAACCCCCKATCAAGCCAAGACACAGAGACGAACGCGAACTGTGAGCGACCATGGCCGATGATGTACTTGGCCAGCTGCTCAATCAGTTTYCCAGCGKCYCCTCCAATGCGAGGGGTCTTGGAATCGCCGAGGTACARGAAGCCGAGGATCGGYTGGGAGCGCATGCTCCTGTTCGCGCGTCAGCAGCKAACRCRAGGSGGAWASKRWTGNAKACGCACAGTGTAGCCARAAGTGCACATAAGTCGGCRAAGATGTCTACGTTAAYCGAAGGATTCKWGTTCGAAAACTCGGTCAAAGAAAGCAGCTGAACGCAGGCAATACGACGTTGAAYCGGTTTYCCACCTTCCGTCGYACTTTCAGTGTATTCAACMGGKTYTTCAAGGYARTACGGTTCAGAGTACTGGATAYTGTTGGCATCTGARGGTTCGGTGGTYGARCTGAATYYTTTCTCCGTCAGCGACGTGCAAAACTGTGTGGGCATCAGATCGGCGCTCAACGAATTCGACAGCGACAGCGCACAGTATGCTTAAGTTGAGGTCTAGCTGCCAAGACACTGAGGATATGTTAAAAATTCGCTCCAGYGAGCAWRRCTTTGYGAACTGACATGATAACACCCGTGTCGTGAGTGAACTCCRSGATCACACTGGCAGGYGCCATCGCTGCTGAGAGTACRGGTCARANCCCTGGKCAATAGGCYASTCAAAARSANCGTACCTTCTTGACGGTCTACTCGAGTTATTCTTGCTAATGTANTGCGACGCCTTTCTTGAGAGAGCTTGAACNNTCGGATGAATCGATGGGKTGGAGATGATGGTGGTTGNCGATMAACGCCAGAGCCGGNACTCGGAAGCGNGGCATCAAACGCGATCGCACNAGCCACAGGCGTGACCACCCAAACTCGGGCGCCAATTGTGGTTTNGTTTCGTCTCGCCCCTCAGCCTTTATCGGTGTTCATGAATGTGCGTGGAAAGGAGCTCACGACGCCGAATCCTCGCGCAGTCCCAAGCTCAGCTGTGAAAGATGTCGAAGAAAGCCGCCAACAGAGGCTTCAACGCCAGCAGTCGCGTTTTCGCGACCGCGGTGGGTACGTGCTCAAGTTCGTGTGTTTTTTGGCAGTTTTTTGACAAGGGACCCGTCGTGTTTTCAGAATATTTGTGCCTACCAATCGAAATACCCTAGCTGATATACTCCTGGGACGGAAGGAATTGTCTCCGCCGAAAACTAGACGGTCGCGTTCGAGGTCGTGTTCACCCAAGAAGCCACCAGCGAGTCCGACAGTTGGAAAGGGGAAGAGGGTTTCTCTTGCTTCATCTACCGCGTTGGCAAACGGAAACATCTCCGTTGCACTGTCTACAGTGAGACGGAGTCCCAGGAAGAAAGCAACAAGTTCTAAAGCACCGTCGACACAGGACAAGAAGAAACAAGGCAGGACCCTTCGTTCCTCGATTATACGTGACTTGGTACTAAAGTTTTACTTCCTTCCTTCTTTCAGCGACCGGCTCTAGTCGTAAGAAACGCGATGCTACTGCAACGCCGGACCCTGGTGAGCTCACCCAGGTGTCTCTGATTCTCATCCTGACTAGCTACCCAGAACCCGCCCCAAGGTCACGAAAGGCAAAGAAGCCTTCCACCATCACTGACAATGAGGAAGATGATGAAACAGTAGGGAAAACAGCGAATAAAGCCACGAGAAAACCTCGGACTGCTCGCACCACCAAAGCAGGCAAGTCCTCGAAAACAGCTAGGAAGGCAAAGGAGGACAAGGCTCGTGCACCAGGTAAGTACGATGCTTCCTTCACCCTGCATTTCTCCTAAGCCATTTCCAGAATCTTCAACATCCCGCGCCTCGTCGACAGTAGTCAACAGTGACGACGATGTTCCTCCATTACCCNCCGAAGTCTCGCGGACGCACCGCTCGTAAATCGAAGCCCAAGGGTGTAGAGGAGACGACTGACGATGAAGTATCCTTGGCTCCACCTCCCAAGTCGAAAGCGAAGCCTACGAAGCGGAAGCTGAGCATCGTCCAGGAGGAAGAGGAAGAGGAAGAAGATGCCAGCCGTCCGAAAGTGGAGGAACGGTCACATAGGCCTACCTTACCCTCGCCTTCTCCGCAACCGGGCAGGAAGAAAGCAAAGACGACACCAGCTGAAGTTACTAGCGAAGCATCCAAACCAACGAAGGTAGCCACAGCAAAGGGCAAGGGCAAAACCATATCCAAGTTCAAGATACCACCATTAGATGAGGAGACTATCCCGTCTGTTCCCTTACCACCTCCCTCTCCTGAACCTCCCAAGAAGAAGGCAAAGGGGCTCGAGACCGTAAACGATCCTCCAGATTCTTCAGCCGAGACCCTTGTAACCAGCACGAAACCTACAACTTCGAAGGCCAAGGGCAGGAAGGACAAAATATCTGATGAACCCGAGGCGACAGCCACGTCAACTTCCAAATCGAAAGGCAAACGACCAGCAGCCTCTCAGCCTGGTGAAGCAGAACGCTCGAATAAGAAGGCCAAGACATTGCCCTTGCAAGAGGTCGACGAGCACCAGGCTACATCTACGGAGAAGGCCAACAAGTCGAAGAAGTCGGCGAGCTCGCAGAAACGGTAAGGACGAACGAATTAGGGCTAGTTCCATTTTCACTGATATCGCAATCGCAGAGCTTCGAGTCGGTCGAAACTACAGAAAGAAAACACGCCAGTGTCAGATTGCTCAGAAGGGTGGACGGCAAGGAATAAGGTATAGTCGCTCTCGATTTTAACATACCTTCCTTCTCAATCTGATTCGTTCATTGCTACAGACTCGCACGAAACCATCCGCCATAATCAAGGGGCCCCGCAAGAGTGTTATGATTCGAATGAAAGAGCCCTTGCCACCTATAGAAGACAACGACCCCGACCCCATCGACTTTTTGTCGTAATTGTAAGCTACTACCCAATTTCCGTGCCGCTTAACGCTGTGTTTTACAGCTATTTATTCGTATCTCGTGCCCTTACCATTTTTTCCCTGTATTTACTTTCGTGCTCTATTCATCATTCATTTGATTTGTACGTATAAATTGTCTATTCATGAGAAACGAACTCCACGGAAAGCGAAAGCATTCAGAGATTAAGAGATTTAAGTTAAAAAAGTAAGTTAATATCCCTGAAAGAAAGCAAGCAGCAATTCCTCGCACTGACTGAGCAAACGGACCTGTACTATGGAGCTACAAGATGCAAGTCCTCACGTCGTCGAGGATCCGTAGATTCCCATCCCGGCTCAACCCATTGCTCGTGCTGCCAAACGTCCATCGGTTCGTCAGCTGGAGGCGGTGGTAGACGATTGATGTCGTAGCACGAATCTGGGATTGCAGAAGGGCCAGGTGCAGTGGAGTCTCCTCCAGGAGCACCTGCAACCTCATCGTCTTCATCCCCATCCGCATCGTCATCCCCATCATCGTCACTCCCCGAGTCCGGGTCCATCCCCATCGCCTCTTCGACAGTCATGCTCATATCACCAGTCCCATTAGCCATCGAGACATCGCCGTCCTGGTCATCTGCTGATCTGGGAGTGTGTGTCGAGCTTGATGCGGTAGCGTTGGTGGGTGTTAGAGACGCAGACGGTCGTTGAGCATTCTTCGCCTCTATCTTGCGATTGACTTTGGCGATGTATTCCTTCGAGAACTTTTTGATTTTCGCCTGCTTCTCCTCCGAGAGAGATTCAAGACGGGTGTCCTTGAAGCTCGACGACTTCTTCTCCTTATCAGCAATGATTTGCGTCAGCTAGAAGAGAAGTTAGCCCGATGTCCGAAGAGCGAGTTGATTATCCTCACCTCCTTCGCATACTTCTTGAACTGGTCCCGATTCAATCCCTTCGCATACTTTGACATACACTTGACCACAACTGCGCCCACCAGCTTGAGCAGCCTCTTATCCTTCATCGCGGCCTTCTGCTCCTCCGACATCTTCTTCTCCGCAGCCTTCTTCGCCGCTCTCGCCTTCTTTTTTTCAATGCGTGCGGCCTTATCCGCCACAGCCTTAGCTTCCGCCTCAGCCTTTGCCGCAGCCATCTTTTTCTCTGTCTCCAACCTCGCCTCCACATTCGCGATAATGGACTTGAGCGACTCTTTATGCCCGGCACTACTATCGATAGGTGGAGGCGCAGGCTTTTCTGGCTGTTGGTTCTGCTGCTCATCGAACCGCATCCGCTTCGGAGCCCGGAAATCGTTTTGCTGCATCATGGCCTGTTCCCGTAACTCCTGTTTTCGTCGTTCGTAGAGTTCATCGAGCATTTGCTTTCGACGTTGCGCCACTTCACGCTGCTGCTGGACATCGTTTACCTGAGGTGTTGTGGACGGAGTTTCGCTTGACTGAATGGCGCACAAAAAATCTCGGTTAGATAACCTATTCTGTATCAAGTGATGGGTACCTACTTGAATCGTTCTTTTCGGAATTCGAGTGTAAGTTGGTAAGCCTCTCCAGTGTTCCAAGAGCTGGGATCGATAACGTCAGAACGAAGTGTGACTTCGGTATGTAAAGACATACCTCTTGGGCCAAAGTCTTAAGCGACTCCCGCTCTCCATGCAGAGCCATCACCTTCTCCACGGAAGCATCAATCGTTGAATCATCCACCTTATTCCTGTTCATCAACGGCCAGGTGTTAAGGCATTGCAGGACCTGCAGAAGAGCAAATCGACCAAGATGTCAACCACAAAAAGTACGGCAAATAGAGTGAGCGACACATACCATTTCCATGAGGTCGGCATCTTCACTGTGATCGTCGAGCACGTTCTTCATGACACTGTACCCTCGAAGACGCATAATTTGCCGTAGCGCAGCCTGATCCTCCGTAATCTACGAATAAAAAAGGCGGACACAAGAAAAAAACCCCGATTAGAAAGCGGAATAGACGGAGTGGGGCAAACAAAACGCCGAACCTTGACGCGTGTAAGAAGGTTCATCAAAACCTTCCGGCTCTGAGTCTGACGAATAGCCTGAACCACTTTTGGCACTTCTTTCTCGACAATCATCTTCGCCGTGGGCTGGCGGAGATAGGTAAACAACGGTAAGTGATGACTCGCACCGAGTATCACTGTAAAACATACCATGAAGTCCGGATCATCAATTTTCTTGCCTTTCTTCTTCTTGGTGCCTTTGAGCGCAGCGACATCTTCTTCATCGGTGATACCAAGTGCTAAAGGGCGAGAGCCTTAGTCGAAGAAATCTCGGCGACCGCAGGGGGTGATCTACTCACCATCGAGATACAAGTCGTCCATCGTGGCTATATCCGTCTGTGTCTTGCCACCGATATACCCGACGCAGTTTGGCTCGCCGCAGTAACATGTCTGTGCTTGATGTCTAAAATCCAGGGTCAACATCCCAAGTTGTCAGCCTTCTGACCGAAGGAGCAAAACGCACCCATATCGGTCGACGTTGTAGTTGAAGGTCAATTCTTCGTGCTTCTGGATATCCCGTTTCGAGAAGATACCCATCCGTACATGTTCACCGACAGTCCATTTTGCGACATAGCAGTTGGGGTTGCAGCTGTGGTTGGCAAAACGACCAATTCCTCCGCTTTTTGTTGCGTCGATGAACTGAACAGGCCATCTGTCAGGATGATAGGCGGGAACACCAGATTAGGCTATGACTCACCTCGTCCTTCTGAAGCATCATGAAATAGAAATGCTCGATCCCCTCTAATGCGTATTCCCTCATTCTCTTCGTGAACGCCGACGGTTTGACCACGTCCCCTACGTATTCATAAATAAAGCTATCCCTGATCATCCCGTAAGTCAAAACCATCAACCGGAGAAAGTGATAACGTACTTGGGTATCAAGTTTTCCGCCCGTAAACCATAGCCCTTCAACTCCGTCAGCACAATGTCGATATTGGCGTATTGTTGCTTCTGAAACCTGTGAAGTGGCTTGAGAAGTGCAGACAAGGATCGTCAACTGAGCCACATACCGTTGGTTTTGACAGTGAGAGCGGCATCGACAGTCATCTGGAAGACATTCCACTTGAGTGAGCCGGTTGATACAGTCTGAGAAGGGACCGCATGCGTCATCCTCGTTGTCTACGCCTGTAAGAGAAGGGAGGTCAGAGGACAGCTCAAATGTACATATGCCGTTTCAACACGAAGGAAGGGGTTTTCTACGATAATTCCATAGCCTACTGAGAAGAAATGCTCTTACCATGCTCGTAAACGCAGTCACACGTCATGCTCTCAAACATCTCTTTCGACTTCCCCAGCGACTTGTTCTGATAATTGTTAAACTGGATTTCGGTAAACGTCTTCAGAGCCTCTTCTCTGGCAATAGGGAGATGTCCAATAAGCTGAGGTGCCGATTTGGTGGGTTTCCGTGAGTTTGCGGCAGGTGTAGGGGAGGGGCTTGATTTTTTGGACGCTGAGCTTGAGCTCGCCTCCAGCGGCGGGCTGGTCGACGACGACTTCTTGCGGGTGTTGTAAGGCTTAGCATCTTCGGTCTCAGGGGTAGCCACAGCTTCTGAAGGGGACTGGATTGCTGGTTCAGACTTAAGGTCTGGGTCTGGCTTGATTTCTACCGACATAGCTTCCCCTTGTCCGACAGATAGGCCGTTCAAGACCGAAGTCTCTTCCTCCTTCACCATGGCGTATGGTCTAAGAGAGCGTGTGGCGAGGGCGACGTGCGTCTGTGGCCCCAGAAGGATGGCAGGGCCCGAGCTTGGGAGTAGCAGGAGAGTGTCCTGGTTGAACACCGAACAGCTTTTCGCGCGCTACCCGCAAAAACGGAGCTGGTACGAATTTGTCCCTGTCGGCCAGGGTCAAGGCGAGTGGTCACTTATGACTCGACTAAGGTCACTATAAATGTTAGTACATACAAATTATAAGTCGAGAGATGAAACGAGCGGCTGGGGCCCTGGGCCGTTGGTGGACATAAGGAAGAGGGCTGATGAATCACAGCACCAAGGCAGCGGGACCAAACATTCCATATTTTTCCCGTCGACACCATCCACCACCATACTCCATATCCTCTCCCCTCCCTCGCCGCAGAGAGCAAGGCCCGGCGACGGCGTACCCGTTGTCTAGCACCAGCTGGTCCAGGAACAAAATGTCGGCTGCTAAATCTAGCTCCCAGAAGCGAAAACGCGACGAGTCCCCGAGCCGCGAGCTAACGATTGAGCTCTCGAGCACGAAAACTGGAAAGGGTGGGCCATATCTCAGTGAGTATCTCTGTACTRTCTCTTGTCTCGAGTACTGATAACAGTTGTAGTCAGTTATCCAGCAGTAACGGCGCCTGAGAGTACGGCATTCAAATGTTACGCCAGGAAGAAATCAAAAAATTCGGACGATCCAAAACATGGAAAACAAGCCGAGCCAAACGACGACATTCTGCTGGCTGGGGAAACAGATGTAGTCGAGTTCATGACAAACGAAGCGGAAACGGACAGAGCTGCGGATTCTGGCTCACAGTATGTCCCCGATTTTTCAGACCTCCACTCCGAGAGCTAATTCTTACCCACCCAGTTACTTCCTAGCAGTACATAATCGTCGTACTGGGAAAGTGACGCTTCTACCCCAGGCAAAAACCCCTCATCTCCTGACACACACCGTGAAAGCCTTGAAATCTATCGCACCTGCTGCAGCTCCTTCAAAAACTCAGTTTCGTGAGGCCAAGAATGCTCTTGGAGATACTTTCGGAACGAAGAAGGCCAAGGCTGCCATTCGGGCACAGGAACGAAACCATGTCGATATCAGCGCTATGGCTGGAGTCATGGGCCATGTTATGGATAGCATCCAGAAGGGAGCACAAGGGTTGATGACTACAGGTGAGTCGTAATACCTCTGTCTTGCGTATATCCTCTCTTACCTTTGCCACCAGACGAAGCCAAAGAATTTGCCGACTCCAACAGACTCATACCCTCATT
>SDEE01000528.1:0-35035 GCA_004126415.1 Candolleomyces aberdarensis | reverse complement strand
AAGACAAGCCCGGCAGCCGCTGTGTAATATAACGGGTTCTCATTTCTTGCAGCCCCTGGGGCTAGACTGTTAAACATGGGATTTAAGCAATGTGGGCTGGTATGTATAGTATGSSTGTAWRSGACKKCTCATAYNGTGNGAGGAGGACAGGGCGTTGGACTTTTCCGTTTGGAAATTTCTTTGTTGACCGAAGGTTCGTAATTGACTATATAACGCACTATGCACCACTCCCTCTCCCACTAGGGGCATAATACACAATGCTCGTAGCCTGTTATTAGAATGATTTGGGGTCATTTTTTAATAGATATTTACCATATCCACCAAAAATATTATTAGATTTAATTCTTTCTACCTCTCCGGCGTCTTCCCGGCAATTTACTCTCCGAAGCCACTCGAAGGGATCTTTGAAAAGATGCGATGATTTCAGGCTGATTGGTGTGTTTGGGAATGCGAGGAAGGTTCAGATAAGTTTTGCCGGAAGCCGATTTAACTCACTGGGCATACCTTCCGCCATTCTGTTCAAACATCCTTCGAGAATATGCTCAATGCTTAACAATTTCCATTACGATACCTTCAGCGTGGATTCTTATACTTGAGGGCCGGCGTTAAAAAGGCGTCTTCGACAGTGAAAGGTACTTGACTTCGCGCAGCTTGAGATTTCAATTCTGGGGCATAGCGAACGAGAGACTCTGGACATAGTCCAGAGTTTGCCGTCAAAAATCGACCTTTATTGTTCTGGAACCAATCTTCCGTAATGGTAGATTTGTCCGACTGCGATCCTAGTTTTATCACAAACCCTACCTGACATGCACAATATGCAAGTGGAGACTAGATTCATACACGCTGCTCGAGCACGATGAAGAGGTCAGTTCCCTAGCCACTCTGCAATCAGACTCAGCTAACACTTCTCCTAGCCATACCAGTACGGTATGCACTGCCTTGGATGACCCAATTCACATCTAATATCTTTACAGAAAACCGTGTCATCTCAAGAAATTTGGCACCAGAGATCTCGGGCATGCTAATTTGCCCTATGCCCCACGGCCTCGGAGTTCTTCGACATCTACGGACGATGTCTCAAGCCCTACATCCTCTCCAAGTCATCCCCAAGTAGCTACCTTGAATACCGGCGGCGCCAACAACGGCCTCCCCCTCCTCCGCCCCACCCGCGTCCTCAGCCCCACCTCATCCAACTTCCCCTGCCCTCTTTCTTTCCAGGAAGTAGTAGCGGAAGTAGCGGCAACAACATGCCCGTACCATTCGGGAACCGCGCAACCAACGCCATTCCAAAGGAATCACCTATCGATGCCGATCTCGAAGTAGACACCTCCCTCGATTCCTCAGCCGACGACTCCATGACAACCGCTTCCACCGATCCCACAGCGCAGATGAATCCAGCGACGACTCTAACAAGTCCTCTCCCGCAGATAACGTTAAACCTTACCTACTCACTAACACCGGTCGCCCAGGGCTCGGCAATTTACCCCGCACGGTTCCTCCCAGCCTCGACCACTCCGCTCACGTCTCTGCCCACCATAAAACTACTCAGAGTCTCGGAGGCATCAGCACCTTGTCCTCTTCCCCACCTCAGAGACGCCAATGCACTGAATCTCTTGCAGCAAGAAGGCATGAGCCCGTTGCGCCAGACACCCACCGGAACACGGTACGGCGCCGCATTGGGCCCTGGTAACACGATGAGCCTCGGGGTGCATATGACGGGTACCGGTCGCTCCCCACGGAAGTGGGGTGGCACAACGCCCGTATGTTCTAAATGCTCCAAGAACGTCTATTTCGCGGAACAGGTGGAAGCGGTTGGGAAGACGTATCACAAGCTTTGTTTGAGGTGTACAGAGTGCACTACAACCCTTGACTCGACCAAGCTTCGTGACCACGATGGAGAGGCTTTCTGTGTGCGTTGCTATAACAAGGTTCGTCTTCCACATCCTGTTTGTTTAGGAGATGAAGCTGATTTAGAATAACCTTTCCTATAGCTGCATGGTCCGCAGGGACATGGTTACGCCTTGCTCGGGAAAGCAGGAGGCTGATTACGACCCAATGCCCCATTCTCATGTCCAGATGATCCTCCTTCCTCTGCTTGTAACTTATTTGATTCGCTACTGCGCATGCCCCATAGACTATATCTTTCTTTCCTTTGCTGTATTTACGACTACGACTCCACGTCAACCTGTAGCTAATAGATACATGACCTGTATCGTACCCCTTTCACGACGACGATGACGACGAGTATGTACATACGTACTCAAAGTGTAACGACCAACCTCTTATCCTTGACAAACCATTGCGCCTTGGCCGCATCCACATCGAATGCTCTCTCCCTCTTCAACAGTAACATACTCGTCACCTCTCTGTCCAACTCAGCTATTACCAGTTCCTCAAGCTCCTTGGCCAACTTTGTAGCACCCTTGTTATGACGAGCGAGGACGTCCGCTTTCTCTTTCGCACGGTCGCGAATCTTCGCGGTTAGCTGAGCGTCCGAAAGCGAGCGATCGATATCGACCGATTTGTTATTCACTAGTGTAACGATGTTGAACTACGAACTATGTAAGCCACCCCCAAGCTATTCGTGGGCATCCTCATTCCCTTCGCCTGCGTAAGAGCTCAACTCGAATGAGAGCAGCGTCTAGAGACTAAATTAGACAAGTTACTTTCAATCTCGCGGAGGACTCACCCTACTAATAGGAAGTATGTGAACTGTGCCTTCCTCTGGAAATTTTGTCACAGCAACGTGACCTACAACCGACTCGAGCTGTATCAATCGAGACCCTGTCTGTCCCAGATCGCATAGGAACCCTCCTGCGTATCCGTATCTTTGGTAGTGATCACCGTTTTCAGTACGCCTATATTCCTCGATAAATAAGTATCGAGTCGTTTCTGTTCGTCCGGTCGAGAGTCGGTGGCGATGCAGGAAAATAGTGTGAATGACACCCGCCCTCTCCTCGCCATCAACCTTGTAAAGAACTGCACTATCCCTGTAACGTCGAGAGTTCCAGGTCGCATAGACGTTTTCATTGAAGGAAATGGCGTCTAAAAAAACTGCCTTAGGCGATATGGGCGTGTTCCGTTCCTCCGGGGAGCTCTGCAAAATTTCAGAAAGCAGCTGAAACTCGAGCGGGGGCAGCTGAATTCCAGTCTCGGGCAACTCTCCGTAGGCTCCGTTTTCTTCTTGCCCCTGCGCAAAAGGATCGAGTACTTCAGCTAAACGGAAGCCGCGCAACCGCTCTTTCTCGTGTACTCGCATCCGGTCAAGCATGGCTGCTACCAGCTCTTGAGCGCTGGGTGAGTCTGTCAGCAGAGCCAAGATGTTGGCATTTCGAGCGCCCGAGCGAAGGTATGTTCCCTCAATTTCTCCTAGTTACAAAATGTTAGTCACTTTACAGCAACTCTTTCGATAGCAGATTTCACAAACCAATCTTGTTGTTTGTGTTCATTTGATGAAAGAACCTGATGTAACGCTCGTAATGAGGAGAGTCATGGGAATGCTTGGGGCCAAACCGGGCCAGGATATCACCGATGTGGAGCGCCGCATGATGACTGGGAAGAACGGAGTATTCAGGGAAAAGCTCGAGCACTCCTGTCGTATACCTGAAAATGTGAGAGTTGTAAGCCTCGATCTGATCCTGAGATGAGTTCCTCATCGTGGCAATCCTGACTGCAGACACGAGCTGCATAAAATTATCCAACAGTGACCGAGGACGACCCTCGGATGACCCAAACAGGCGAATCAATGTGATGGGTAGGTGAATGCAGCAGATGATTCGCCAGTTGTCGGCGCTAAGCTTTCCGCGCCTAACTGTTCCCCAATCCCGCGGTACAGGCGTTATCCAAGTTGGAAGCCGTGTACGCTCCATGTCTTCCCAGACAGCGGCCATGATGTCTTTGCCTAAGAAGGCCCCGGATTTCTGCTTCGGTGTCGTATCGTCTTCTGAGAAATAATCAAGGAGGACGTCCTGCTTTGCTGGGTCTTCCTTTAGCTGTAACCGGAAGTGGACACAGAAGATCAGTTGGAAGAACCTTATGTCAAGTTGCAAGAATGCTCACCTCTTTCACCAAGAAGTTGAATAACTCCCTTTTAGACGAGGATAACGGAGCATTTACTTTGCCAATGTGACTTCGATCCAGGTGAGCAATATCGCAGAGATGAGCAATGACTATCGCCGTAACCTGGGAGTATGTGGCTTCTAGGGTACGATCGTCGGTTTGATTGCTGATATCGATAAATTTTCTAGCGAGCCGGCGAAGAGCAGACAGTGAGGGTAGCTTGGGCCCAGGGCCTGGAGGCACTGCTGGCGTGTCGCCCTGGTTCTCCGAAGTCTCAATATCCGCCCCAGCACCACCTTCCCCTCCTTGATCGTCTTCTTTCTCGTTCACCAATTCCTCCTGCATGATGCTGAGACTTGGATAGCGCCCTAGAAACAAATCAAGTGAGGTCGAGCCTAGATTTTGTCGCTTTTGTCAAAAATCAGAAATGAAACAGGGTAAGTTGAGAAGAGTCATCCTCACCCATCGGTAAATATTCCTCGCAAGAATCCATCTTGTTCCAACGACGATCTGGTGGCCAGGTGCGCGGATGTCGTAGTCAACACAAAGGCTGTAGAGAACCTTACGATGGTAATGGAGAAGCTCATAAAGGAGATGAGGAGGGTTGTCGAATATATGCTCCTGGCACCTTCGTAACGCCCGAATATCGTTGGGATCCTTCACAACCCGCTTGATCCGATCCGGATTTGGTGGTCGAAGGGCCTCTCCGGCATTGTGTTTCATGTCGATTCGGAAGAGGTTGCGGATGTGGTTTTGCATGAGGTTCAAATCCAAAGAGTGCATGGAATCGATGACGGTAAACAGGGGTGGATCCCAGTATTCGAGCTCAAATAAAGGGCTCCACCTCCAGCCACAAGCGCTGAAGACTGCTTGCTGATCTTCTTCGGAAGCTGAGTCACGGTAGATTTCCGCATAACGACGGATATGTTGTAGGTCCTTTGCCGGCCATTCTTTGCGATCGAGCACGTTGATGTCATCGATGTCAAGATCACAACAGGTGCAAAAATAGTGAGCTGTTGGCGCGCCTGGATACCCAATGACTTGATGCGCTGCGAGGAGGTCACAGACCAAGGGTATGAGAAGCCCCTGGCACAGTCTTCCCTTTGGACGCTCGTATGTTCTTGTGAAGAAAACTCCGGGACTCCAGAGTTCCTTCAGGTCACTAACGACCAACCGCAGATAGTGATTGATTTCGTCATTAGATGGCTTTGTCGGTCCGGGGATGACACCTGCAAGGTAGATGTTCTGGGGGAGATACCGAAGGTGCCATGGCAAATTGAGAAGGACCATCCATATTCCGGTTGATGAAGCATTCTGCTTTGCAGTCTTGTTTTGGAAAGGAGAAAAGCTGTCTACTGACAAGCTAAATGCGAGTCGGAGCTCTCCCTCAGGAGCAGGAAAGAAGGGCTGGTTTGACGCGTCCTTGATGTTTCGGAATACCTCTCCTTGCCAGATATCTGTCACCTCTCTTTCATGTCCACGATTGAGAAGGTCCTTCGGATAATCATGAAGGATTAGCTCCATTCCTGGACGAGCCAACAGCCTTCCCAACCATGGCTTCAAGTCCTGGTGGATGAACTTCCGGATGGGTTTCTTCAAGACCCCCAAGGGTCCGCGATCGACGTCAGTCCATAACGCTGCACTGCATGGCTGGCTTCCAGGTGTTTTCAAGAACGAACAGTTCATTTGATTGAGCTCCGGTTGGATAGGGTTGTAAGGATAGAGGCAATGACACTGTGGACATGGAATGTAGGTGGATGTGATGGGGTCAAGATTGAAACGGGACAGGAGTGGTCGAGGATCCTTCGGAATCTTGCTACGCTCCGGGAGTTCAACAGCAGCTGTAGACGAAAGAACACCATCTATGCCAGATAAGTAGAGCTCGCATCCTCGACGTGGGAGGAAGTAATGGTATTGTAGAACCACAGAAAGGATGCTGGCAGCGTCAATGGCCCGAAACTGAGAAGGCATGCGTTTAAAGAAGATTTCTAAAAAGATCTCAGCTCCAGAACAAATTGAGAGAATCAGCATACCTGTGTTGAAGTGTGGTCCAATGATGAGTTCGCCCCTTGACGTCTCCCACTGCAAAGCCTTCCCCCTTTCCATGCCAATCAAGGCCTCTAAGACGTCCGAGCACAGTTGGAGGACCTCTACCGACGAATTAAATGATTGGAGCGTTCTGAACATCTCCCAAAGTGTATTCTCCTGGTTAATGTAGTGTTGATTTGTGGGATTTCGAGGGTCTAATGCGTGGACGCCTGTGTTTGGCTGTGGAAGATCTTCCCCAAGATTCTCTGCATCTTGGTAGTCGAATCGATACTCGCCAAGCTCCTTTGGATCGTTCACAAACTTGAGAGGTCGATCGCGACTGATAACAGGCAGTTCACGGTAAAGCTCGAGTTGAGATTGCATGAGCTGAAGCCATCGACGCTCCCGCCCATCTCGGTCTTCCTCTCCTGTATTCACGTTGACTTTCGGTGCTTCTTCGCCACTTTCCTGAAACATTTGATTTGGTTGTAAAAGTGCGGAAAGCCTATCGTCGGTTCTATGCCAGGCCCGCCTTTGAGGTGGTATCCATTCGCCAGGGCCTTCGTACTTCCCAGTGACTTCATTCAACCTCAGGCATGATGACTTGCACCGACATAGAACAAGTCCAGTCCGAGCTGATCGAGTTCGCTTAGAGTCCCGGACCCTTGGCATGCTGTACTGTCGTGGGTGAGGGCGGAGTGTAGTAAGGTCGAGATAACCTTCGACCGTGATTGAATGTGACGAATGATCTTATTGGATTACCGCCTCAATGTTGCTTTCACCTTATGCATCGTCTCTGCTTCAACAACTGCTAAGTCCTCGATTTTTGTGGTTCAATGTTCAGGTTTGATGTCATCATAACAATGGGAATAGTATAGTTATAGAAAATAAGGCGCGCAAAAGCAACAAATCCTGGAAAGCGAGAAAAGCGAGATGATAGCGGAACATGGGGCTAAATACCAATGAAAAACGAATCACGGTGCGAGAGGCAGGTCAGATAATTTGCTAAAAAGGTTGATATTTTGCTTCCAGCGAGCCTCTCCTTCTCGAAATGTGGCGTCAGGGTCAGTCTTCCTCGAAGCTTGATAGTCTGAGGCAGGTTTGAATCCGTAATCCACCCATCGGAAGAGACCGCCGGCGGTGTACTGGGTGACTGATATGCGGTACTCATTGGGTTCGATCGGCAAGTTACCATGGGTGACCATCGCAGAAGGGACAAGGATGGTGACACAGGGAGGGAACTCGATAATGAGCTTATACTCCTTCAATACGAGGTGTCCACCTTTTTTGTAGTTGAATGTACCGCCGGACGTAATAGCACAGATTCCGGTTGACCAATTGAGATGATCATTATGAAAGTCGCAAACCACCGATGGCCCGAAGTTGTAGGTCGTGGAGCAGAAGACGCTAGCGGCGAAGTTAGGGGACAACGAGGGTTTCCACCTTACGAGCTTCTGAAGCATTGCTTTACTGGCGTCAAACAATTGCGGCATCCACTTCTCGTAGCACACTGTAGCGGCTTATCAGACAGGCATAGTCGAGCAAGGACAGGCCTTCCACTTACGGCTTTGCCACCTCAGTATGCTTCTGATCGCTGGAGACCTTGCGAGCTTGTCGAGAGCTTCGGTGTTGCAGGGCGAATGATTCAAGTTTTTGGGCTCCTAGACAATAGTAAGATACAGAACAATTGGAGCAAATGATTGAGCTTGCCTTCTGCCCTCCGCCGTGCGAGATACCGGTAGAAACAGTACGGAAATCTCCTCGATTGCAGTCGTCAATGTCAGTGGTGTTGCTCGCAGAAAAATCAAGCTGCTGCTGGGCTTCCGAGACAGCAGATACAAAGGTTTCATTGAGGCCTGCTTCCACCACTCCTTCTGGAAACGGTAGGACGGCAAGGTGCACCCGATCTTGTATGTCAGCGAAGATTTTAGGGCTTCTGTAGCATCGCTGTTAATTGACACCATCACATAAGAAACATTGTTCCATACCCATCGTACTCGATCAGACGGTAGCCTTGATCCAACAGCTCTGATAAGGATGGAACTTTCTCGGGTTTCGTCTTAACTCCAATGAATCCTGGCACAGAGTGTGGCATGGACATCTGGTCGTGCGCCAGCCGTATCACTTTCGGACTCTGTGAGGTGCCTGATGGGGCTGGAATCGAGGCGGAAACACCGGGAAGGCTGCTATAGAGGGAGAGGTAATCTAAAAACCCATCCCTCGCCAATATCTTACAGAGCAAGTCGTCAAAATCTGGTGCCTCAGCCATTGGCGTCATTTGATAAAAAGGCCGATCAACCCTGACAAACAAGTTAGTCGTAGTGCACTACTGTGAGAACAGACAACACGCCTTTCAACGATAAGTACCGAGTACCCAGAATGTGAATGATGGGCTAGGCAGGAAGTGGGACTCACGGAAGAGTTGTGAGTGAACGCAGGCCCGACGTTACCATCATACTTGCGTGGGAATCTTGGGACGGGGCAAATTGAGTTAAGACGAACGCTACCTGTGAGGGAGCTGCCGGTACAGACTTAGAATGATCACACTGAGTTCGAAAGGAAAATGCAATGAAAATGTACATGCAAAAATGCCTAACACAATTGCTGCTACGTACGGAGGCCTGAAGTACTTGCTGAAGGTGCCTCTCCAGTTTCGCTAGCGACAACAGTGATCCCGACCAAGGGGCGGAGATCGCGCTTCTTTGACTCCATGGTGCTGCGTTTCACCCAGGTAGGAGACCTATTTGTATTAGACTTCCAGGCGAGGTATCGAAGGTCTGGTTCTTCGAAGCTGGGATGTGTGACTGTGCCCTCATGAGCGAAGTATGCTCCACTGACGTTTTCCCAACCAAGACTGTAGTACACCCAGGCAGAGGCTTCGTTCGACGTTTCACAATAGTAAAGGAGGACATCTCCAGGCTCGGGGAGCTCCGTCAGCTTCAGCTCGTTGGGAGCCGCTACAACTCGAAGTCCACGGATGTTCCAATACTTGAATTTCTCTGGGCCACTACCAACCGTCACTGTCTTGGATTGATGTGCAATCATGTTGTGCGCGCTACAAAGCAGATCAAGGGAATGAGCGGTACATATGAGTGTGAGTGACGAGCAACATGCCTTGGTCCTGCCCCTGTGAGCGAATTACTCGGGACGATGAGAGAGGAAGACACTCTATCACTCCAGTCAGTATTAATCATTCAATCGCGGTGCGTACACACTTAGGAGCGGGGAGAGGGGATTTCCTTTCACTCGGACGGAAGCCTGATACAGATTCATTGGGAAAGTCATTGAAACTGCTGTAAAGCCCAACGATGAGACACAGAATAAATCTAGAAATTGAGGAACTTACAATGGAATTGGCCCTTCCTTCGTGGGCTCGCTTTTAGGGCTACTTGAAGCCGCATTTAATGCGCTACGCTAGAACTAAGTGTTTGATTTAAACGTTCAAGGATCTGACTTACTCCTCTGGTGTGGCCTCACGCTTCGCTGTTAAAGGGAAAGGGTGTGGTGCGGAGCTGCAAGGAATAGATATGAGAGAAAAGCCACGAGGAGTACGAGTGGAACACAAACCTCTTGACCCGCGCTTCCATATTTTCCCTAAATAAGTATCAGTGAGGTATTCAAGCACGTCTTGAAGCAGATTCACTTAATGGTTTGAAAAAAGACGGGAGCCTCCCCAGCCAACAACTTGGAGACGGAATTTGCGACGCCATTGAGCGGCATGCTGAAGCAATTTTCGAACTTGGACAGAATAGATATGATATCTTCGGTATCCTTTGCATCGATAAACGCCAGAAGGTGACAAGCTTCTGGGAAGTCGGTGTTGGAGATTGTTCCTCCGATTTTATGGTCTAGAAAAGTCTTCAAGTGCTCATTGATTTTTGAAGACACCATCTGGGTGCACGTATCCATTATCCCTTCGATGTACACAATGACCTCGTTTTCGTTCGCAAAAATGCTGGAAAATGTCAGGTCTACAAGAGAATCTAGAAACGACGGGGTTAAGGAGACATACCGCTCGATCCGTGGATCACGATGGTCCCCGACGCGTCCGTCATATAAAAGGTTTTCAAGAACCCGAAGAATTCTATTTGCAACGGGTCTGGCTGGCCATGCGGAAGATCCTAAAGCTTTAATCGTTTCGGCCGCTAATTCAACGTCCTGCACCCTCAAATCAACAAGGATAGCCGCCGCCTGGGATGCACTTCGATCGTCCTTATGGGTAACAACCTTTGATAGAAGCTTTTTAGTTGCAAGAAATGCTACCTTCCCTTTGTCAAGAGTGGCTGAGGCTGCTGCTCTTGACCTTGAGTGTTTGTCACTTAATGGGCTTTCAACAAAAGTAACCAATGCCGCACTCACTGATTTGCACCAAACGCTTCTTGGGCATCGTTCCTGTCAATGTCAGTCCATTCAGTGACTGACATAGAGAGCTTCTTGATTGCAAAATTGATTGGGCGCAGCTGGAAGCGGGAATTAGTTGGCCATATTGCTATATACACTTGTCAGGCTGCATGGCGTACGTCGGGAGGAAGAGTGTCGACTTCTTGAGTATCGTTGTCAAAGATGACTTGATGATTTTGGCCAAGGAGGTTGACCCGAGTTACACCAGCGGTTTCGTTGCCGAACGAGGGAGGAATGGAGTCCATGTTGACTGAACACTGAGGGAGAGACGAGCACAGTGGATAGATCAAAGTGCTTGGAATAGTATGTACAAGTAGATATATACAGATCAAATCCACGTCCAAAATAGCAATGCCATCACCAAGTCTCCTGATCTACTGAACGTGTTCATTATCCACATACGCAAAATACAAACGATCGCCTGCTGTGCAACCCGCTTGAAAGGCGTCGCTTAAAGGCACTGTTTCGCAATAAGCACCTTACAAGTCCCAGCAATCACAGCACTTACTTGTGGAGCTTCTCTTCTTCCGCACCATATAATTGATTCCCTCGTTCCACGCAAGACAAAGATCACCTCGTCTCCCACCGGCAAGATACGCATCGAAGAGAGATTTCGCATTCGGGACCAATTCGAGGCAATCAGCAAGCTGCTCCTGGAGGTCTCTCGCCCTCCAACTTGTAGAGAATTCAGGGTGGTCCTCGTCGGTGGTAATCTTGTATTTGTAGAGCGCGTTGGCTTGAATGGCAAGACTTGGAATCCAAAAAGACGATAGCCCTTCGACAACTAGTTGGGAGTTGACATCCACAAGCTCATAGTTGTCAAAGAACCAGTATCCAAGGCGCATGGCGATACCGCGCACGAAGGTGTAGAATTGGCGGTCTTCTCGAGAAAGCTGATTGACATTGTGGGACTTGACTATCCACTTGAAAGATCGTGGATCGTAGGCGTTGATGAAGATGCAAAGCCCGATTGTTGCAAAAAATGAGAGAACCGAGCTGAATGAGTTGAACGATGGGATGTGGTACTTGACAATGTCTAAATTAGAGTAATTAATGAGACCCTAATCAACATGCAATCATGCCACTCACCATTTGTAAACACCTTGTTTTCGATGAGAGCGTCATTCCAGAAAATGACCATCCTGCCGAGGTACTTCCGGGACATCTCCAGTGTGCCTAAGTCGTTGCTCAGGCGAGTTCCCTGAATGAAAGAATGGGTCAGTGCTAGCTGCGTCTTGTACATTGTTGCAAAAGAGTAGAAATATCGCTGACGACACACTGCCGCCATCGATCCATAGATGAAAAACATCGATCCTGGCTGAATGACACTTTCATGCCACACTGTGAGCCAAGCATAGTTGGAAGAACGAATCAAAGAGAGGCACTTACATGGTTTCGTTGCATGCCATGATCACGTCTTCATACGCCCCGTGAGCGATATAGGGAAGGTTTGGGTTGAGTTGCAGGAACAGACGGCCCTGTGCAAGCTTGTGCGGTGGTGAGTTGCAGAGTACCAAGTATATTTCCCCTGCTTCTACGGTAATGGCAACACCAAGACCGTCAGGCGGCATTAGCCAGCCACTATAGGCTCCGCAGAGATAGGCAGTTGTGAACGAAAATTCATTCTCGGGCGAGGCGGCTCGACTCGACCGAAAAAGAGGCCCTCGGTTTCGTGTTGCTTCAAAGGCTATGGTTGCGCTACACAAAATCTTGTCAAATGACTTGTGTTGGTGTGGAGACGAAATTGGCGGCGCAAACATGATCCTTCCGTTCACTCCTTGCCTTTGTGCTTCCAGAAGAGAAGACACAGGACCGTACTGGATGCGTGCGGGATCATGTCGATCACTGGAAACTGAATGATCTTTCAGAGAAGGATTTCAGTGCGAGGAATAAGGAAAGACATGAAAACTGACCATGAATCTCGATTACATTTCCGTACGGGTCCACCTTTGTTTCAAGTGCTGTACGGAAGTCGCACTGGGGTCCGGTGGATGCAAAGATGATATTCTTCTGAGACAGGAGAGAATGAAACGAGCTCGGTTCCTGTAAGGTCAGCTCTGCAAGCTTCACTAGGACCAAGGCGGATTTTTCTGGCTGGTGGACATGCAAAGGTTGCCCATTGTTCCACAAGCTCCGCGCTGACTCCGATATTGTCAGAATTATATTGTTATCCTCAGGCCTCTAAGATGATCGCCGGTTAGATGAGTACACTAGCGTTTCACAACGAGATCAACGTACATGGGATAAGAGCTGAAACACCGAACGGAAGCCACTGATATGGTAGGCTTCGATATAATCTTGATTTCCTAGGATCTGCCTTGGAGTCAAGTTCTGTCGATCTTTCCATTGTGTCAACGCCTACCATGGTGCGCTTTCCCGGGTCTGGTGGGTCCGTGGGTTTGAACGACTGAAAACGAAATGAGAACAAGTGAGTATATGAGATGAGTCAAAACACCTGACATAGAGTGTATCAACGTCAATTGGCGTATACATTGAACGTCCACTAGGGCCGGGAGTTAGCGTTAAACGCTCTATTTCGTGTTTCGGTGGGACCCAGAGCGAAAACTGAGCATCACTCAGGATTCGAGGAGATTGGGTGATGGGCGGATCGATGATAGTGGAAGAGCCGAAGGATAAATCCGTGGCAGTGGAAGAGTTGCAGGATAAAGTTGCGACAGTGGAAGGATCGAGAGGAAGCGAAACCTCTGTTGGCGTTGGGGAAGGTAGGACGGTGGCTGGATTTGAGATAGGGGAAGAATTTGGGCTGCCATTCAAAAGGCGCTGGAAGCTCCTTGTCAGTGGGCGGGCATCTGTCATGTTGTAGATGGTTGTCGACGGTGACATTGGGCTCAGCTCTCGCTGTGGGTTATCACCTTTCGCCAATGACGATCCATCGGCCAAATCTTCTTCAGTTCCGTCATCAACCCTGGGCTTCTTTGATCCGGATCCTGCTTTCTTCTTCTTTCCGCGCTTTCTCTTTTGTCCGGTCGGTTTCTGAGTCTCCTTTCTATTTTTCGAATTGTTCGTATTATCCGATACTTGAACGACAGAGGTTGTCACATCCAAATTCCCTGAAAAGCGATAAGGGGACGTGTTCGACTCAGCACCCTGCTAGTTCCCTTACCTTGATTGACGTCAATAGCCGGTCTCTTAGACTCCAATGTCGAAGAGCTGGGCTGAGGTACTGATGGTGCATGAACCACAGACACAGGAGACATCGGAGCAGTGGTCAGCGGTGGCGGCTCCTCAGGAATCACTTCTACGAAGGCAGCTCAGTATCCAGCGACAAAGTTACAAGTGCGAAAGATTACCTAGCTTAAACCATGATTTGTCTGCTGGTGAAAGCGCGTCCAATTCATCCCACGGAAGATTCTTTAGTACATTGAGGAGGTCGTTAAACAGACAGCCCTCGGCTTTTGAAGCCCGCGCTACAACACCCCAAAGTTGCTTTTCAACCTCTAGAAGAAGGGGTGGTTTCTCGTTTCCAAGGCAAAAAAGGATCTGCCCACAATTAGAAGTGAATGAAGCTAAGTTGAGAGGATTAACTCACCCGAGTAAGCGTCAATTTCTGACAAGGATTGCTCAGTATTTTGAGCGTCGGGCAGAGAGCGACCGGGCCAAAAAATGCGCCTACAGTCATAGCGAGTCGTAGGGCTGGAATTCCATGGGACTCAACTAAGTCCCGAACGAATGTGACGTCGCTTTCGTCAAGTGTCTGATTTAGTACTCTACGGGACTGCGCTTGAGAAAAGATCGTATCGATTGTTCGGTGTACTCACTGTCCACTGTCTGAGATGATTGTCTCGAGATTTCCAGGGAGGCCCGGGATTCTCAAAGGCTAAATTAGAGGTGAGAAACACATTCGTCTGGAAAGAGGCTAAAGGCTCACACTATTGGGAGGCGCCAGGAAGGACCCGTTCATGGTAAAGGACATACACAGTCCGGCAAGCTGAAAGTTCTCGAGCAAGTTCAATGCTTTGCGCAAGCCTCTGATTTTCCGTAGGAGTTTCAGCGAAGCGCAGTTTGTGATCCCGAGAAAATTGGCAGACTCTCCACGGGAGTCCAGGTCGCTGACGAACTCGACAAGGAAAGATAACGTCGATCGCAAAAGCTGGACCCAATCACCGAGAACATCAATATCGAAGACCTAGTGATATTTTTGAGAGGTGCAGCCTGAATCCTACAAAATTTGATTTAAATCTCTTACCTTTGGAAGGCTCCCGTAAAACGGTCGCCTGGAGAATGTTCGACGCGGCGGAGTACATATCTGGGGAGGTAGTGACAGAAAGGCGGATAGCAGCATGTATGCAGTTATAACATAGGCCAGGTTGTCGAAGTCGTCCCTTTTACAGACCAAGTGCTTTCCCTCTTTCCCACCCTTTCCCCCGCCTTCCTCCTCTTCCCCAGTAATAGGACTCATTCCCAGCATTCTTGTTACAGAGCACTCTGAGAGCAATTCTCTTAGAAGAAATACATCTCGTTGACCATTACCAGACAATAAGAGGACCTCCAAGGAATCTAAACCCCGGGCGAGCACCTGTTGATGATGGGTCAGAACTACTCAGATCACTTGACGACTTCATGAGAAATACCGCGGTGTTTTCCCCTTGAAGGCTTGATAAGTTCGTCTCCGAGGTTGCAGCTATGCCGTTCCAAGGACCAGCTATGAGTGCAGGCCAAATATATCGCTGAGGTTGTGCTTTGATCGCGGTGGCGGTGGGAACGTTGATGGCCATTGGCTCAGAACTCAGGTCGTCGTCTGACTGATTGATTAGCATACTGGTGGAGAGTGAGTCAGTGGGCATGCAAGGATCGCGGGCCCAGATAGGGAAAAGGGGGAATCTTGACCTGGCCATTAGCTAGCCTGAGCTCAGAAGGGGCGGAAGCAAAATTCAGGGGGAACGGAACCAAATTGTTTGATCATCTGGTCGTCCCAGCCGATGCCAAACTTTAGCAGACCTGAGGTGCTTATTCAGCAGGTTTTCTACTTTCTGCTTAGTAATCATACTGGCGCTCATTCAGCCAACGGGCGCTATCTGTCTTGAGCAAAACAAATTTCGTCATTGTATCGATGCATGTAAAGTCTACGAGTACAGTTGATATCTTTCTACTTAATCTCCTAATCACGACTCACGAGCCTCTTTGTCGTGGACATGGTGCTCGGGTTCGCTTGGGTAGGGTCACGGTGACCGTTGCTGTTACAGTCTTCGTCACTGTAATGAGCTTGGTCTCAGTCACAATCAATGTTGTATCGTACGTTCCTTCCCCATCTTCCACATCGTAAGCTTCAACGTCACGGCTTGTAGGAGTGTGTGGTATGGCGGCAAACCCCTCAAGTTCGGGAGCTACCACGGGGGGAGACGTAGAACTTCCAGGCTGAGACAAGGTACTCATCATGGCGCCGGGTTGGAGAGTTGAGATCGTGCTGCACTGGCTCCCCCCGCAGATCACAAGGGACAGTAATCCTACTAATATTGCACCTCCCACAAAATAAGCAATGTTCTGCGACTGTCAGTGAGTTTAATAAGAATGGACAAGACAATGTATGAATGCATACCTTAGCATTACGACGCAGGCTTTGTTCCAGAACCTTTACAGCCTCTTTGATCCACTTCATATAGCGACTTGTTGCACCTTCCCCTGCTCTGGGGGCTCCTCTAGGCCGGTGACTGTCAGGAGGAGGAGAAGGGTGGGAACGATCTGCATGTCTACGTCTGTGGGATCTTCCATGCCTACTTGCTGAAGGGGGGGCCTGAGGAACGGATTGGAGCGTAGCTTGATGGGATGGGGTGACTGAAGCCTCCAAAATACTTGAGATAATTGAGTTGGTTTGGTTCCTAGTGGCTGTAGACGCCCCTGAAGCAACAGGCAGATCAAAGCTTGCACGAGAACGCGATCCGTGATCATGCGTAGTCGCAAGGGACTTGCCCATAGGCACCTGATGATTTTGACGTTCACGACCACGTGGAGTGATGCTCCTACCCCGATGGCGCAAGCTTGAGTTAGACCGATGCCTGATATTGGAAACCTTCCGCCTTGTCACCGTTTCGAATGAAGCACTTCGAGTTCGACGTGACCTGCCAGTTGAGCCGTGACGAGTGGGACGATTGCTTGGATCCGAATCCCTGTCCCGATGAGCATGATGATTGCTTAGAGTTGCGCTCCTGCCCCGGCGATGGCGTCTAGATTGAGAAGCTGACCTGTCTTCCCCTGGCAAGATACTTCGACGCAAGCTCCTGGCTCGCGAACTACTTCGGTTGAGCGAACGCTCTCTACTATCTCGAGAGGTGTCTGTAGAGGCTGCTATGTCACGTTGTGATCCACGGGTTCGAGATGAAGCAGGTGTCCTGGAACGGGGTGAGAAACTGGGTTGGGAAGCCTGAGGTTTGGTACGGGCTGGCTTCCTGGATTGGGACCCCTCTGCATGAGTGCGGGGGAGAGTGTAGTCTCGAGAGGGTGTAGGGGAAGGACTTGGATAGTACCCGGTATGCGGTAAAACCGAGTCTCGATCGAGAGTCATCGCTTGCACCATGAGTTCGCTCCCACATGCAGAGATTATCACAACCTTATCGTCGATCCTGGCAGTAGACTATCCAGATGCATGAGAAATGGAATTGTGTAGAAAATATAGGCGAACTTACCAAGAATTGGGAGGGTAAGTTAACTTCATGGACTGCCAGCACGTCTGTTGCGTCGACACCATAGCTTCCATACATGACTTTACCCGAGTTATGGCCCACAACGAAAGTCGTATCCGATATGAACTCGATGGGCAGCTTGAAACTGCGAAGCATATAATCGTCTTCAACTTTGGTGGTAGAGAGGTGAGTTTTTGTGACGGCCGAGAACCATTCAATTCCAGAAATGAGATTTGTTGCCGCAATGAGGCGCCCAGATGGCGAGAGTGCAAAAGAAGCGCTGCACGGTTGTAAGAACTAATTTCACATATGAGGTGAGCGCTATACATACATCTGTGTTTCGTCTGGAACGCTAATCTCCCAAAGTTTGTGATTTATGGACTTTGATGTGTCATAGGCTCTGAAACGAGGGACTGGGTGAATAAGCAGCCTAAAGCTATCTAAATCAACGCTTACACGATCCTCGAAAAGAAAGCAATGTACAGGCTTCCGTCCGGTGCGTATCGAAGTCCAACAGGGCATGGATGGTTTCGGACAGGTATGTGCTGCCAGTTTGGTCCTGCGTGGACTACATGTGGAACAATCTTCCCGGCCTCGGGACCCGAGGGCTCGCCAGCTAACAGATGAACAAAGGAATGAGCCATTGGCCAATTGTGAGCGGAAGTAATATGTTACCTTTGAATGGTAGTTTGAAGACCTTTGTGAAGGTATCATGAGATGCAGCAAGTTCGGTTGCGTACTTGTTTATGGCCATACAGGTGACTAGGCCTTGAACGCGAACGGCAGTAGCAAACGGCCTCTGTCCAACGCGCTGAGAATTTACTTAACCAAGATGGAAGGTCGTACATACCGGGTTGTCAATATCGTCATAAAAGCTGATACAATTGATGAGGCCGTTTGCCGATGCAACGAAGAGAGCCCTTTGATCGGTCGAAGGGTGCCAGAGCAAGCAGACAATCGGAATGTTCTCGCCCGCATTGCAAAGTATGAAGCGCTTTCCGTTGAGCGCCAAGTCCCGCACCTGAGATTTTCATGAGCTTAGTTTGAAGCAATGAGCCGAATGACATACCACCACTACACCACTCTTGAACCCAAGGGCAACAAAACGACCGTCAGACGACAACTGCGATGCGTTGATACTGTGACGGTTGCGAATATTGTGGCATGCGTATCCCTGGATGACGAGGTCGCTGGAGAGCACGCGTCTTTGGTCAGCAAGCTCAGCCATTGTATGCAGTATGAGAGATTTAGGTGGCGAGGAAAAGCAAGGGATGCTTACGTTCTCGCTCTTTGCACCCCGTATATGTGAAAGCGCTGCTATTACCTACGAGACCCATTCGAGCATTTTGAGCCCGAATGCTCTGTGAGATCGGGAAGAGGACCGGCCTCGAGGCAGTAGCTGTGTATGCTACTGTATCACAAGATATAGAGCATGCTTACCATGAACCAGGAACACGATACACGAGGGGGACCTTGTCGAACAGGTACGCCAAAATTTGGTGAAATGAGTTGCCGACCGGACCCAAGTTTCCATGAAACTGTTCTGATGATTCATGACTGTCAGATAAACGCCCTGTTTTTCTCGCTTGGCGTTGAAAAGAGAATAAAGCCATCTGAAATCGAGGGGTGAAGAAAGGCATGTGGACGAATTTCATGCCCCGCGCGTGTGCGTATTCGACGACACCGTGAGACTGCGCTGATTAGATCACATTCAAAATAGGAAACCTAGTTCCTTGATCTGTATCCATCCCTCCCCAGGAGCTTCCAGACCTGCAGAAACTAGGTTTTTATAATCGAGAACATAACGTCACTGTGTTCTTTCTCAAAAGGCGAGAGTATGCATCTCGAAGCAAGCAACTTGTAAGACTTGGGGGCTGACGTCACAAATGCCAAAGGAGGAGCACGTTGCACTAGCCGATAAGCGAGCGGTGTGCCAGATGTTTGGACTCCCAACCTGTGGCGTAGAATACCCTGGATAGCCATATGCGGTTGGAGTGTCGTCCTGCAAGAGATATTGTATAAATATATGCATGTCAACTTCTTCCCCAAGCATCACCTTCACCGCTCCGTCGACCTCTGCTTAGTGTCCCTGTCATGGTGAGCAATTATCCCTTCATCTCTGCTGCTTAATTAACATTTTCTGAAGGCTCCTTCCTCGCACATCACTCGTTCTATCAGCAAGCTCATGGTAAGCATTGAACGAGTGCGCACCTCTTGAAATTTGATCTGACTGGGAATCTGCTGATAGAGGGCAACCCGATCGTCAACTTCCGTCTCAGCGACATCTCTACCTGCTAGCCTGAGCTCTCGATCCACATCCAGACGCTCAGTGAGAGCATTCCACTTCTCCGCGAAGAAATCATCCATGCAACCTGTTCGTCTTGTTGCGAGCTCAGCTACTGTACACTTGGGAACCCGGACGCTCCCCAAGATTCGATTTAAAACCGCCTTTCGCTGCCCTGCTACGGCCAAGATCTATCAGTCATTGGTGAAGTTCCAAGGTCGCTCTTTCCTGGTCTGCGGCTTTTCCGATGGCTGCTGGCCGGTGAACTCGCTTGTTTCTGAGATGAAGAAGACTACGTTGTGGAGAGGGGATGTTATCGTTGCTTGTGTTGGAGCTCGAAAGGCGTTTTTGGATAGCGCTAGGCCTTCCCTCCGTGCTCTGAAGTTTGCCGTATCAATGTAGGTCTATTCATATATCTGAAGTGATACAGACTAACGTACCCAACAGTTTTGTCTCCCGAGTGACTGAATGTATTGATCTTGGCTTAACTCTCCCTTCTGTAATCGAAATTTAGATGTATTTCACTCTCGGCTATATGTAGTTTGTAATTCATTACGCAAATTTCATCTCACTGAGTACAGTTAACTGAACAACGGTGTGAATGCTTGCTAGTTGCCTCTATAATAGTAAAAATTGTCGAAAACGCTACGTCTTGGCCATGGGGTAACGGAAACATCAATAGCAGTAAATCTTGACGGGAAAAACGATAGCAGCCTCGTGCTCAGCCCATAAGATATGGGAATCAGGGGGCTTGACTGTGTACATTGTGCACTGACCTTGAATCAGAACTTAGCTCAATGGCGCCTCCACGTCTTAAGGGTGAGTCTTCACTTTGCGCTCATCCTGCGGCACATTTCGTGTTGAATGCAATACTAATGGGTTGAGTAGATATTAGATTTCAAAGGAGCCTTGAAGGTGGTTCAGCCGACTTGGACGAAGACAAAATATCTCAGCGACCGCAACGAAGGACGGCCAAATGGAAATCAAAGGTAATTAATATGTCTTATAGCTATCACTCAAAGCTGAACGTGGCCAGATTCCGTCTTTTCAAGCCACCTCTCTTCGCTCGCAATCGAGGAGGGAGAAACAGTGGAGTCTGCCTCCGTCACAAGCACGGACCCCTGAAGCTCAGGCCGAACCATCCTCAAGGGGAACCCCCCCTGGCATTACGAGACCATTTCGCAAGCCGTGGCATCATGATCTTAATCCTGAGGATGAATTCGCTTCAAGTACAGATATGAGCCAGCTACACCAAAATCGAGACAATGCCGAACTGTCTGGTGACGAATCGGATGAAGAACTAAGACCAATGATTCAGAAAATTAGTCTTAGCTCAGCTCGTAGCCATAACGATGGTTCGACATCAAGGCAGCTTCAAGAGGACGTGGAAATGGGAGAGTCTGGGAGACTGGAACACACCGGGCCGCATGCCGCACAACGCCTTCCTGACATCCCAACCCCCGTTCGAGAGTCAAACTCAGCCTCGAGTGGGCAGGACAACAATGTACGTTTTCATTTCTTTTCATTGAGTTTAATCTCTTCACTCAATGCTGCTCAATGCAGGGTGTGACGATCACTGCTTCGCAATTGAATTTCGTGATCAGCAAACTTACCACCCTGTCTGATGGGATTGACGGCGTCTCTGGCACCCTCAAAGAGCAGTATTCTTCACTTCTTACAAAGATACAAGACTTAGAGAAGCGAGTTCCGGATGAAGAACCCCCAGTGCTTAGTCCCCGGAAGAAACAAAAGCCTTACAAGCGACGAAGCAAAGCAGAAATAGAATTCGCGGTATGTGTTGTTGTCTTCAAATTTCGGGAAGGTCTCGCAGTGCTCAGGATCATCATCAGGCTAGAGTGAGGGCGCATTTAGACTCTCTCCTTGATGTCCACGAGGATCCATTCGTGGATGAAGATGTTGCTGAACAGTTTCAAGAAGAGGTGGAGGAATCGCCAGAGGCTCGGTGCTGCGATGTCAATTATTTTCAGATTGACATTGCTGGTGGGCCACACAGCGCTTGGAATACGTCAGCAGCTCTTGTCTTTACAGAGAACTACCTGCAGACAAAGGAGATTTCTGAAGATCGCTCCAAGGCTGTCACAGAAGCCTTCTTCACCCGAGTGAAGAGCATAAGGCAGGAATCTCGTCAGACGCCCAGGAAGAAGGCAAGAAAAGCTACTTACCTGAGGAAATACACGGTAAGTCATAAATCTCCTCCTCTGGACAAGTACATGGCCAACACCCAGGGTAGCTATTTCAACGCAGGCTCGAAACCGTAGCATCTGTTTCTGCTCTCAAGAAACACGCTCCTTTACTGCAGAAGCTGGGCGTTGAAGGGATGTCAAGCGACGAGGAGGAGGACATAGATGTTGGATTTTCCATGGAAGCAATGAAAGGCCGCCAAGGCTACAATGTTGTGACGCCTCGTTGGCGATCCAAGGATTTGACTGCATTCCTCCACGTTATCGATTCTATCCACCTCCTTCAAAGGCGCCTTGATATTGGTCGCCAGCGCGGAAACTGGCCTCGTCCACGACTTTACGATCCTAGCAAACCGAGAGTCAGTGATCAGACTCACTTTCCAAAGAACCTTCCAAGAAATGCGTACGACGGAAAATGGCTCGGAGCGTTCCCTAACGTTTCCTTGTCTGTAGCTCCAGGTGCCGAGTACGACTTACTGCATCCTCCTGAGGTGTTCCAGTAAGTCCACAGAGCTCGCTATGTTCTGCAATCTCACTCCTTTGTCAGTTTCCTCGCCACACAGAGCCCACAGAGCTGACTCTGAGCAAAGGCTGTGGTATAGAGCCAGATTTCTCGACAATTCAAGTCCACGTACTTCACAATTAACACCCACCACACGCAATAATATAAATTTCCTTGTGTAATTTGAGCATGATGACCGGCGAAATTATCAAGAAGGGTTTCTCCTCTGATGGTATAGAGCGAGTGTCAAAGCCATTCCGTGAGCTCGTTATGTGTTTTCTTAGCTGCAGAATGCTCTTCAGGTAGCGTAAACGGAGGCCTTTCAATGCCTTGGCTCCGTTGATCCGAATCTGATTTCATGTCATGACCTCAGGCAAAGGAGAAGTAAGGACTACCGCGCCCCATTGCAGCCGATCGGGCTCCAGTTCTCAACCTTGAGGATCTGAGAACAAAATACACGTTGGCTATGAGCGTGTACCACTTACGTTCAAGTTAACGACGGCCACTATCTTCTCTTATTAAGCAAGAATTCCGCTTTCTGCTTAGTCATCGGAAGCAAATGTCATTCTGCGCCCCGCAATCCGATCATTGTTCCTTAATATGTGTTGTTCCGAGTGGAGGATATGAATTATAAACTCAGTACGACGTTAGTATGAGGAAAGCTGCAGGTAGCTCACAAGAATCAATCTGGCACCATTAGGTCGAGGTCACCGAGAGTTGTGCAGCAAATAGAGATTGAAAAGTCTGAGATCAAAATCACGATTCCCAGATACCGTCATAATTGCCACTCAGCGGCCTGAAGCCTTGTTCTCATTCTTGCTCCTGATATCTATTATTCTTCAACCATACCTACCTCAGAGCTCGAAGAGAGGCCATGCCGCTCGAGACCACTGACTTCCTGTCTTATTTTGATTACACTGGGGAGATCTCCAACCCAGAAATTCTCGTCGTTTCCAGGGAAGATGAGGTTTGGTGTTGCATCTTTGAGCCTTTTGCCTACACGAATGTTTATATCTCCTCTATTTTACAGCTTCTCAGACAGGCGCTACTTGGGTCCGTAGTCCACATGAGATCCCTCACCCGAAAGCTCCAACGGTCAGCACGCCCCTTCAGCACCACCATCATCAACGCCTTCAAGGAAATCGTCCTAACTCGACCTCCTCCGGAAATCATTGACGTGTCAGTAGGAGTGCCCGAGGCTGTCCAGCGAGCGGAATTTAGCATTCACTGTATCTTTGCGGTGACCGACCTTCTCATGCGTGCTAATTTCCGAGGGTGGGTCGGGCGATCACTGTTCGCTAGCTGGGGGGGTATAACCAGTTGGGTTGATTTCATTGCGACAGACCTATCTCAACTCCTCGGGCCACATAGCAGGGCGGTGGGGGAGCTCGTGCGATGCTGTGCCGATATGCTAGCACAAATAGCATGGGTTGCTGGCTGGTCAGCTGGGATGTTCCTCATCGACAGCGCAGCTGATGCGATCGTGTCCCTGTGGACCTATATGGACTCGAATGGGCATCCCCTTTTGGTCAGCTCGCTTGTCAATCCAACA
Source organism: Candolleomyces aberdarensis (assembly GCA_004126415.1). Classification (NCBI taxonomy): domain Eukaryota; kingdom Fungi; phylum Basidiomycota; class Agaricomycetes; order Agaricales; family Psathyrellaceae; genus Candolleomyces; species Candolleomyces aberdarensis. Next base: position 11,370 of record SDEE01000528.1, on the reverse strand, counting down.
GGCTGTCCAGTTATCTCGCTATTCGAAAATTGGTGCCTCCGCAATCGGAAGAATGTCCTGAGCAAGCTTCAAGAACGATCAGGAGACTCACTCAGGACTTCTTTCTACTTCGCAAGTCGCCGACTCAAATCCCTCACACATCGTCTCACCAGTCAGAAAATCACGATACAGTGCGCCATCTCAGATATTTGCGCCATTTGGAAGACGACTGTGCGCATGTTAGAAGACGGCCCGTACAAGGAGATCCACAACACCTTGATACGCTTCAAATTCTTTGGTCGAATCGTCAAGGCCTTGAACGAACTCACAAAGCAATTACACACCCATGATACAACAATACAGGCTCGCGGTATTGGAATTCAAGCATCCGACACCATGGGCGACGTCGCGTTCGGTGCACTCTTGTCGGTAAATCCTGTTCGTGCAATTGCCCAGGCCATTCGGGGAGGGCTCCATGATTATATCCTCCACCATTTCCTCCCGCACGCCGACACTGGGTCTTCTCAATACAACCAACTGCTGGATGCATACAAGAACATCTCTCTTCACTGCATCTACCCAGCAGTCAGACGTGCAACCACTCAAGCCCTCTCAGGCAAGACTTCGAGGGATTTGCAAACGTTTGCCGAGCATTTTCCAGACTTCGAACACGCGTTCAACATGCTCGACTTTGCCAAAGATGGATCGATTAGAGAGGAGAAACATGCAGATTATATGAAGCAACTTTGTGATAATCCGATGGTGAGGAATACGACGACTTGTTTTTGCCTTGCTAACACTGTTTACTTAGCACTCGCTCCCGATGGGAATCGTGTGGCCTGTCGGGCATATGATGAAAGAGTCTCGAGTTTGCTCGGAATGCCAGGCTGTTCTATACTGCTCCAGAAGATGCCAGCAACAGGATTGGAACCGCGAGAATGGACACAGGACCGAATGCCAAATATTCAAAGAAGGTACGACGCCAAGCATACCCCATAACTTCAACTGATCTGGATCTCGTAGCTGAGGAATCTGTACCCAATCGCCTGAGTATTAGAAGACGCTGCGAGCTCCTCATTTTCGTCGAGGAAACTTGTAACATGCTCTATCGCAAGACTATGGATCACAGGACTCTCGGAGATGCGCCGGTCTTCTGCATCAACGGAACAGACCAAACAGTCGAGCTGTCTGGTGTTCGGCAGTCGACGTTCTGGAACACTCGGATTGATGCTGAAGATGCGATCCACTCAACAAAGAAAGGGAGGGCAAGAACATTCTTTGAGCAGGCATGGAGGGATCCCACAATCGTGCTGGCTGAAGGTATCTTCATGCACGGTCATTGCATAATTGGCCTTGTTGTGAAGTTGCGATACCTCTCGCTCCTACCCGAGCGTCAGTTCTCCGTACTTAGTGCTTTTTATTCCTACTCTGGGCTTTGAGCAAAAGTCACCGTATGTTCAAATAGTTGATCTCATCCGCATTCAATGTGAACCCTTTGCGTCTGACCTTAATCTGAAGGAATGATGTCGTGAGTAGGCGCTTGCTCCGCTCGCCGATTGCGGCACTGCCCCTGAAAGACGCCCAAACGCTATCGCACGCTCGGCAGAGAACAACCTTCACCACAGCACGCAACTGCATCCTAGAGTGCGAGGGCATGCTCTTTTATGTGCACCGAAGTCGGTGGCGAGTAGCAGTTTGCCTGACGCGGGTCCCAGGGCCGCTTCACTATCCAGTTGAGGTCCGTATCTCCTTCTCGATCGACTGGAAAAGGGGAGGTGTTGGTTGAGGACATCTTCTTGCTGATATCATTATCATAAATTCCATTATGTTTCCCAATCTACCTTCTGTGACCATCGGCTTCGTTTAGTCTGCTATCTGCAAGACCATTTTGGTTTCGCTGGGAGCAGACGACTTCAATCTACACACAAACACGAACCCCAGCCACTCTAACCAACTAATCAGCTGCGCTGCAAACGTTTAAACGAGGGCCTTGTCTGTGTGCGGAGGAGGAAGACATTTGCATGCAGCCGCAGTACTCCTGAATGGAGTTGGAATCTTTGTTGATGTACCCCTTGGATCTACTTGGAATCTTATTCAACCCACAATTTCACAACCCTTGTCAAGGTTGCATCAAATATGATCATAGGATTCCTTTCAAAACTGTCTCGAAACCCTCGAGTATGTTGCTCTTACTGGAATCACGCCATCTTCTGTTGGACGATAAGATATAATCGGCTGAACTTGAAGCCAGAGTTCATCAAAAGATAATCAAGGCTACAATAAGGGGGGCTTGAGGGAATAATTTTAATTAATTTCTTTACAAAACATGCTGCGCCACCTGTTGAGTATGCCCCTAGTGTCCCCCTCTCCCCAATCGTTGTTGCACCAGCCAAAGCACCACTTTTCTCTCTCTTTCCTATCTCCCTACAACGCAGATGGCGCCAAAGGGGTGGACGACTGACGCGCTGTCTGCGTTCCTTCACCAGTACCTTCCGCTCTACGACAAACACGCATTCACCAAGCGCTATCAGCCATTTTGGGATACCATCAACGCTAAATACCTTCAAGAATTCCCAATTCTCCCCGAAGGCGTCAGTCCTGACAGCCTCAATGATGAAGAACGCCAGGCTTATTCTGAGACCCTCAACAAGCTCTATTCGGTATGCCCAGTTCCTAATTAGATAATTCAACGTGTTGTGATCCTGACGTTGAGCACATTCAGCGGATCAAAGACTGGTATCGCTGGAGGCGCAATGGCCGAAGCAGAAATACCACGCACACTGTCACCTCCAAGCAGATGAGGGAGATCTATGCCGGGGGTACGCGCACCGGAAAGGAGTACGAGGTTTATGTAAAGATGTACCCTGGGGCTTTCCAACCTGCCTATGACGCCGAATGTTCTCGTATTTGTGCGACTGGCCGAGCCAAGCTTGCCGTCTGGCACAAGATCGCAAAAGAGGTCTGGGAGAACGCATCAGATGAAGAGAAGTCGGCCGTTCAGGCACAGTTGATCCTCGACAAAGAGGCTGTCGCCTCTGAGGAGCAGGATCCGTCTAGCCCTGACGATTACCAGAGGTATGTGATCCGTTTAATTCCCATTATGCGCCCAACTCAACTCCTAAATAGGTTGTGGGATAGGTTGCCTGCAATTTTGAGCAAGGCCATCACCCCCGCGGTGCAAAAGGCGGGCGTCTTGGCATTTGTCACCATTGTCGGGCCGGTGCCAAATGCAGGTGGTCAGATCCTTGCAACAATGTGAGTTCCGGTTCCGATTTGCTCCTCATCCACCACTCACTGAGGTCTCCGGCTTCGAAGGCTTCAATTTGGCGACAAATCTGAAACTCCTCTTTTTTCGAATGTGTGGAAGGACCATGACCGGGTCTTAGTTGATAAGCTGGCAGCTTTCGCGGCTCGCCATGAATTTCGTGAGTTTGTTTACGATTTTCGCAAGTTGTGATCTGGGACTAATCGGTCTGTATGTCTTTTCAGCCCCAGACATATGTGCTAAGCGGTCCCTCGGGAAGAGTGCAGAGGATGACTTGGGTCAGCGCGTGGCAGATGCACCCCCTCCGGTAAAGGAATCAGGTTCGGTGTCTTCCACCGTTGACTTGCCATCTGGTACGTTGGTCAAGACCCTTTGCTTGACTATGACCTGATTCGTCTGTTTATGAGAAGAGACCCTCCCTTCTGTGAATGGCCCAGCCTTGACCAAGGCAGCGTTTGCCGAAAGTTCCATGCCTAATGACAATGGTGAGCGCGCTCACTGTTTTCTTTGTAACAGTTCTCAGCTATCTTTCAGAGACTACCAGAGCCAACAGCAGGAATTGGTGGCAGAATTGGGCCGATCCTGACGTGCTTGAAACCATTGCACTCCAGAATGCATCAGACGCTCCACCAGCCCCATCGGACAATTCCCATCACTCTGGTTTGAACGTCGTACCAGAGCATTCCAACACCGGCACCTTTACCCCTCCTGTCTTGCACCAATCAGCCTCAAATCCAGTGTCGACCGAGTCAAACAATGTCCCGCTGCCAGTCTTTAACACTGCGACGGTGCCATTTGCACCCCATGCACCGAGCTCCATCCCTGCGTCGGTGTCTACCAGTGTCCAGCGACCGGCCCTCAACACGTCCTCAGCAATATGTGCTCCCCTTGACGGCCAAGGCCTCAATAACTCTGTCTCCAATCCCATGGCAGCATCACGTCTCGGAGCCCCTCCCCAGACGTTGTCGCTATTCAGCACTCCTGTTACACTGGAAATCACATCGACAAACCCCCAGCTTCCGGTACTCGATGCCCCTGCAGGAGCGCCATCCAACCCCCTTTCCTCTTCTCAGAGCTTTGATATCTCAACGCCCTTGCTGTTTATTTCCCACCGGCCCCCAGTCGACTCTCAACAGTCCAGGGGCCGCAAGAGCAATTGGCCAAGGAGAATGTGGACCCTTCACCCAACAACAATTCAGTTGCGGGTCTGACTGGCGCAAGACCCACTGGTGGTCCCCTTCGAGACCTTTCTGGCAATGGTGCACAGACTGCAGGTCCATTTGGGGCAAGACCCACTGGTGTTCTTCTTCAAGACCTTTCTGGCAATGGTGCACAGACTGCAGGTCCAAATGAGGTGAGGCCTGCCCCTCCTCAAGACGTCCCCACCAATGATGCACCTGCTCAGGGTCCAAACAAGGGGAGGCCCATTCTTCTGCTGCCCGTTCCTACCCCTTCTCAAGACGACCGTGTTCGCAGGTCCAATCGTGCTCCTATTCCTACCACTCGCCTCGACAGGCAGAATGAGATCGGCACCAATATTGTTCCTCCGAAGCCTCTGGTGGATGCGACAGCCGTCATCGAGGAGCCTCTTTGGTTTGCCCCTGCATATGATTATCTCAAGAACAACACTTTGGGCACCATGTGGGTTGATCTGGTCGAGAAGTGGGCAGAGTACGAACGTGCGAAGGCTTGGAAGACCGGCAAGGTGCGTGTTTTTTTTTCCCCCTCTCACATCATCTCACTCTTCCCCTCTCTCTCCCTCTCTCTCCAACCCAGGGCCTCCCCGCCCAAGGCCAACCAGAAGAGTGGCAACAATGGACTTCCAAAGCTCGCTGGGGTGTCCGTGACTACAGCCGTGTCCCTGACGTCAGAGATGCAGCGGATCTCGGGATCGCTGTCACCAAGTGGGCCTCCTCCTTCAGTTCGGCAGATTTTGGCAAAACCGGACTTCATGGTATGGTGGCACTGCTCACTCTGATGGTTTGGTGGGGCACTGCGGCACTGACACCGTTGTCGTGGAACTCCGACTCTCGCCCTCAATGGCAGGAACTTGTCCTTGGCCTGTCCAGTCGCTACACTATCCTATTGGGCGAGTTTTCGGACCACAAGCGGTCTCGGGATGATGATGGCTCAGGCGGGGTTTCTGAGAATAAACGGTCAGTTCCATTCCGCTTTGAAGTGATCTTGTAAAGACTGAAACTCAATCTTGCAGCCCTTGAATGGAACTGAACGACCTTTGAGGTCCTTGCTTGCTATTTTTCGCGAAGTTTCTATTGAAGTTGTAGTATTCTGTCGAGAAGTTCTAAGTAATGTACTTGTAGTATTCTGTCGAGAAGTTCCTAAGTAATGTACTTGTAGTATTCTGTCGAGAAGTTCCTAAGTAATGTACTTGTAGTATTCTGTCGAGAAGTTTTAAGTAATGTACTTGTAGTAACATTGATATTGAAATAAGACGTCGTGGACACAAACACCTATTGAAATCGACTCTCTTTGAAGGCGTTGACTTCTACACTTCCCTCACTCGTGCCCGTTTCGAGGAACACTGCCAGGACCTCTTCCAAAGCACTCTTGAGCCCGTCAAGAAGGTCCTCCGTGGCTCCAAGATTGGCAAGCCCAACGTTCATGAAATCGTCCTCGTTAGTGGGTCCACCCATATCCCCCGTAGGATAGCAGCACTTGTTCCGCCATCCCCCGGGCCGTTGATATCCCGCCAGCGCCTCAAAATGTGATGTGCCACTGTGCCACAGAAATTTTGTCGCCCCTAAACGGATGCACTGCTCACCACCGATAACATTGTAAAATAAACACCACTTTAATCTTGTCACCCCAGTGCTGGTAGATGTTTGAATTGAATTGTGTTGTGTGACGGTTGAGTCCGTAGCTCGGCGCGCAAGTCCGTGTGCAAGTCCATGCGCAAGTCAAGCTCCCTACATATACCTTGTAGCTCTTTGTAGCTTTCCTCGTCGAATCAACTCCTTTCATTCTTGCCCCCCACCATCGTCCCTTGTTCTTAAGCCGGTTTTCCTTCCCTAGAAAACCTTGACCGTGACATGTTGCACTACTGAGATGATTTGTCGCCAACTTGGCAGCTCGACAGCGCCCAAGGGGGGTGAGGTTTGAAGCTGACAAGCCTGATACTCACGGCATTCTACACATCAAGTCATAGTCATAGTCATAGTCATAGTCATAAACCGGACTGGGTTGAAGGTTCCCTAAACATCTGGCCTTGCAGGGTTGAAACTACGACGCTGCAATGTTTAAGCCCAACCAGGCAATAGAATCCCTAGCTCATTGACGTCTGCTTCCGCATTAGCATTAGCATGTACATATTGTTTCCTTGTCTACTCTTAGTTCTTGCCTGCAACAGCCAGTCATGGTGTTGAATCTTGCACATGTATAAGAAACTTCCGCGGATGTGCATAACAAGATTAACGTACAACAAGTAGCCAAAGTCCACGTGGGATTAAGTATAAAAAACAGAACTCTTGACCAAAAAGGAGAGGAAAAAAAAAGGAAAAGGAAAAATAATGCCATAGAAATAGTTGGCCCAAGCTACAATATTCTGCAGGATCTCCTCGTTCAGACAACCGTGACTAGGAGAGTTATTAAAGGTAGGAATGAAAAAAAGGGAGCAACAAACTTACTGGCCCTGACAGAATCCCTTAGCATGGTAACTGCGGAAGTCTGCTCCTGACGCTTGTAGTATTTGGCGATATCTGCCAGGTGTTTTGACGATGAAAGGTAACGGCCGTAGATATACTCTCTTTCCTCCTTTTTCGTGTTCCGCAAGTCATCCAATTGTGTTTGTGCCTGGTCCAGCTCATATAACTCCTGCTCAAGGAGGGAGAGGAGCAGGACGTTTTCTGCGTGCATTCCAACAGCCCTTTTAATAACTTCACGATAATCGGAGGTCTCCAAACAGTTCTGTGAACTTGATGGGGTGGAGGACCCATTGACGACGGGTGAATCCTGATTAAAGAGGATGAGTGTATGTCCCAAGATATGGGCAATCAGACAGGATAACGCATACAAGATCTAGCGCCCTAGACTTTCCAAGGGCCTTCGAGGTGTTGGATGCTTTTACAGGACTTTGGCCAAAGTCAGACATGATGACTAGAAGAGGTAGAGTTGAAGAACTTGGCACGGTTTGGGGGAAAGGGTTGGATGGGACGAGTCGTGGCAATAAGGGTTTCGGATCTACCCACCGCAGGGCACTGCGTGGATACACGTGCGTTTTTTCCAATTCGGGTGTAGTGCGCACTGAAGCCTCGAGGCTCGATTGAATGCCATTGCTTATCACAACCTTGTTAGACGCCTGTTGGAATGTTAAAAGGCTACACAAACCATGAGCACCGTGTCCGTTCTTCTTTCTTCTTCCCTCCCTTTTTCTTTCCCCAGCCGTAATCCCCTTCATTACGTTCCCTTTCGAAATCTTACCCTTTATTTATTTTAATTTATGCCCCCCAAACGCGAACAAGCCTCACGGGAGCCGGATCTAGTGCCTGTGGTGGAAGAAGGGGAGACAATTCGCAGTATCGTCGTGCGTAAATCTTCAAAATTATTCCTCTTATGCCTCCATTCATATGAATATACAGGATTTGCTACCCTTTCAGATCACACCGCAGAGCGAAACCCTCAATCAAACCCGGCAGTATGCCTCGGCGCTTGCTGAGGATGCAAACACGCTCATCGACAACGCGCTGCGAGATCCCGTACCAGAAGTGGAACGGGAACCGTCTCCAATCATATCGGTCCCTCCCTGCTACGCCGAGCTAGATCCTGAAACCCCCGAGGACTCACGCGCAAACTTCGAGCACTATCGACGTGCTGAGGGGCGCGAGGAACCATTGGCTTCCGGCTCTCGCTCCATTCTGCAGACTGGACAAAATTTCTCGCCGCTCCACGCAAGAGCTGAACATGTCAGTTTCGCGTCTCCTGACCAGAGCCCTCCCATCCCGCTTCGTCAACGTTTGGCCGAGCCTTCTCGTGGCGACCTTCCGACAGGGCAGACCCCTCCCGTACGTCTTAATTTTCCCTTCTTCTTAGCATATTATCTGACAACCCACCATTCAGCGTTCCGGCCTCGATAGGGTCGGGGACATGATCTCAGGACTTGGTCGTTTCGGCAGAAGACGCGCATCGTCCATGGCCTCTAGGAGTTGGACAATTGACAGTGAAGCCCAAACTGCCAAGAACAGTCGACGTAATCCTCGTGTTTCAAATGCACCACCTCCAGATCCTCATCCCCAACAAAGCAGCAGTTCCGAGAAAAGGCGCCCGGTGATTCTATCGCCGCCGGAAGAACCTTATGCCCCTGCAGCTTCATTTGCCTCTCCCAGTGGCAATGCCCCAATCCCCAATCCATCCCCTTCTACATCTATTCCTCCATTCAACGCGCAATTTCCTTGGGTCAACGGCGTTCCAAACCTCCCCTTTCAGGTCCCCCAGGGTATGACGCCGATGCTGATGCCGATGCACCCTCCTTCGCCGCAATGTCCACAACAACTTCTGCTCCAAATTCAGCTCATGTTCATGCAGATGCAAATGCTCATGAATCAATATATGCTGGCTACCATGGCCCAAAATCCTTGCGACTGTTCGATATGCCGGCGGCAGAACAGGCCAACCTCAGATTAATGGAAGGTAGTAGCTCTGGAAATCGGGTACCACGGTTTTTCTTGGAGTTTGATTCTTCTTGTTCTCATACATTGTACATGACCGCTGCCTCTCCCAGCACAAAGACATTTTTACATCCTACCTTCGCATTTACGCCATCTTTCGGTTCTCTTGTCTGATTTCTTGACCCTGTACATGTTGATCACGACGCTCGTTTCTGTCTCTCACTACCACGAACTCATCAATACGGACTAATATCATCTCTGTGCTTGCAATCGGTTGGATCTACTTCAACGATGTCTAATTGGATCGCAACAAGGGCAATCGCAAACTTCAAGTTAAGTGTTGGTCCCCAAAGTAAGCGTTACATTGTTGGTCTGCCCGGACGGGCCATTCTATAAATAAATAACGCGGCAAACATTCGGAACAGCGGTTTAGGGTCTAGCCATTTCTGACATCGGCGCTTATTTGTCATGGCAGCTGGAATAATTCAATAGTTCGTAGTGGTGCACCAGCCTGTGCATCAGATGAAAAGTGGACCCAAAACAAGCGACAGCGAGCGGGTAACTTAACTGGGCCGTCAGAAGACTGAAGGCGAGAAATTGAAGCCAAAATAGGCGGGTGTGAGTGTTGCACCAGACTGGAACGCGGGATTGATTGTGGCCGTTATCTGGGGGAAGAGCGCTGGTGCAAATGATGCACTACTTCGGAAAATGCAAGTGGCGGGTGTGAGTGTTGCACCAGACTGGAATGTGGTATTGGTTGTGGCCATTTTTAGTAGGGGGGAGGGGGCGTTGGTGCAAATGATGCACTACTTTGAAAATGCAAGTTGCGGGTGTGGGTGTTGCACCAGTTCAGAAGGCGTGGTTGGTTGTGGCCGTAGGGGGAGGGCGTCGGCACAAATGATGCACTTTGGATACACCAATTTGAATCTCGAGGGGTGGGAATACAAGAGTATCGGTGCGATTGATACACCACTTTTAAGGGCGGGAATGCGGGAAGGGGTGTGAGCGATGCACCACTCTGGAACGGCTGGATTGATTGCGGCCGTGTCGCAAGTGATGCACCAGGAGGGTCGGGAGGGTACGTGCAATTCCCCATTTTGGAGAGCGGCAATGGAGGAGTCGGTTGTGGCGCAGGTGATGCACCAGCCCCTTTTATGGGACACTTGAATGAATGAACAAGTGGTGCATCATGCACTATGTGGGAGGTGCACAAGTGTGGGTGTTGTATGCTATGAACAGTGGTGCACGACTTATAGGGTGCCGTGGTATGGTGCGAGGCTCACGTCGGTGGTGTATCCAGAATGCACCTCTTCAAGGGCGCACGGTGTATCATCAATGCACCACTTGAGCGCATGGAGGTGATGCACCGTTAAGCGTGGTGCAACGTTTAGTGCACACCATTGAGGGTGGTGCAACATTCAGTGCACCAACTGGTGCATGTCCCCCCACCTGTACACAGCCCAGGGGCTGATGAACAACTGTGCTGATTTGTGCACCATTAACTTACGTCCATTGTTGTGATTAGTGCTTTATTCTGACAGCATCAGCTGCAAAATCATATGTAAGTACTACAGGAATTCTCAAAACATGATGTAGGATGACTGTGTACCAGTTTCATAGCGTTGTCTCGCACCATTAGCTCAAGATCATTGCCCCAATGCTTCTGGAAGTAGTTGGTCTTTGAATCAGGGTCAAGGACTGTCATCGGCTAGCATCAATGAAAAAAGATAAGACAATTAGAAGTAGTACGTACTCATGGCCGTTGTGTATGCATAGGAGAATGAAGTTTTGTCGTAATACTGTTCAATCTTGTCAACTCCAGCCTTGAGGGCGCTCACATACAAGCTGTATTTGGTCTTCTTTACCTGCCCTGACCAAGCCTTATGCAGTTGCTCAAGAGCTAGGAGTCTGTTGTATAAGCTTGGCTCAGTTTCTGATGAGAAAGCTTGTTGAGCTTGGTCTGCATGCTAGACTGTCATTGAACAGAATGTTAACACCCCTATGAAGCAAATACACTTACCTTTAACAAGCTAAGAAACTCCTTCACACGTTCCCATTCATCGCTGGTCAGCCGAAGAGCAAGGATTTTATTTTGCTTCTTGAGGTTGGATTTTTTCATGCTGATTTCAGAAAGAAATAAATTAATGTACTATCATTCCAGAATCAATTAATGAGGTCCACAGATCTTTATGAAACACTCACTTTATGAAGTTTGTATGCTCGATCAAGCATCAGATATGTTGATGACCAGCGAACCTTCATATCGATCAGTAGGGTCTTTGGAACCCTCACACCATTGTTCTCCTGTAGCCGCTGATATGACCGCGTCTGTTTTAGCGAATATAAGTTCACTTTTCGCGATAATAAACGACAATAGTGACGCGGTCTGAGTCTCTTCGGTTAATAACTATGCTATTGGCAGGGTTCACGGAGTAAGAAGGGAAAGAGTTAGTACTATGGCTCTAGGGACACGAGAGTTGAAGCGGCTCGATGCTGTCAACTTGA
>SDEE01000527.1:0-35043 GCA_004126415.1 Candolleomyces aberdarensis | reverse complement strand
CCGAATATCTAAAATTTGCCAATCGGCCGACATTCGATTGCTGGATTGTTTTGATGGTCCGTTGACGTTGAGAAAGGCCAATAACATTGACCGGGCTGGGAAGGTCCTAACAGCACTTACCTAATGGCTGACCCAGGCTGGCCAAAATCTGGCATCAGGCATGGACTTAATCCTACCCAGCTGAGCCATGATCCATTGATCCAGGCTATGTCATAGGGTGAGGGGTCCGACTGCATTCCTATGACTGTGATTCATGGATTGCTCAGTGCTACTACCAATGAATGATACTCCGAAACACTGGACCACTTTCTTTGTTTTTATCAATTTTCCCTTTTCTCCGCCGTCCTTCAAATTGTTCTCCAAATCCGTCCCATTCCTGTCTCTTTCCTTGAAATTTTGAAAGTGCCAATCCCGAGTTTAACCTGGTATGATGATGTGCGAGATCACGTTGTCCATATCAAGGCACTAGACTTCCCAAAAAGAAATCAAATATAGATTCTGCACCAGCCGAGGAAGGATCACCGCGGGAATACAAGTGCAATTCAAGCATTCCTTCACACACAGATTCGAAGGATCATCATGGAAAAAAAGTCCACAAATCACAAGGGGGCTCAGGTTGACGTGCTATAGCAAAATGAGGGGAAAATAGTTCAACCAAATTCGAGTGGACATTCTGTAAACACACGCTCGGTGGCATACAGATGTGACAACGAGACTGTTGAACCAACGATTTTCGGAGCTTGACAGGGAGCCACCTTGAACTTGGAAACCTAAAACACAACTTAACCTAAGTCCCGTTCATGGGAATGAACGAATCGTGTGTTGCTATCTGTACTAAAGCAGTCATGATATTCGTACACTGGTAACCATAAGCCCAGAGCGGGGTCCATTATGCACTTCGCGCTTCTGCGTCTTTAAGTTCCTCATCAAACACCTCCAGGACCTTTTGAGCCGCCACCTGTGTTGATACTCCCGTCTGAAAGGAAGACGACGATGAAACGGCGATATGGCTCAAGCCGTTGCTGGACCGTGAAGTCGGGAAATTGTTACAGTACTGACATTGGGAGTTGAAACTGGACAGGGTTTCGAGTCTGCCATATTGGTAGTCGCAGTTGGTACAAAAGGCGTTGGTGGGATCAGGGCTGGGCTGCTTATCCATGGCCCCGAAGTTTGCCCACATAATGCGAAAGGCGGTTTCCCAGCCAAGTGCACTGATGTCCTGGAGTGATGTATTCTTCAGGTCCACTACCAAGGCAGTATACCCCTCTTTCAACCAGGAAGGTACTCCATGAGCCTTTCCCAATGAGATCTTCTCCACGGGCGTCAATTGACAAGAGCTTAGTTGATCTATCGCTAGAGTAGCGACCTAGGGTCCGCATCGGTCAAGACTTTGACGGCACTAGCTGCACAATCGTTAATGGACAAACCTCAGGCATATCCCACATTCTTGACAACTTCAAGACGCCGATCCACTGCTCCTTTGAGAGTTTCGGGGTCCCCAAGCGGCTGATCAGTTGTGACAAAGGCGTAAGGGATTAGTAGTCCATCGTCGACAATCCCACAGGATGCGAGCTTACATGGGATAAATGACCTCAAGAAGACTCTCAAATTCTGGGTTGGTACATCCAACAAGTTTGATTGGATTTTCGTCAGTTGCACCTTCTTGGTCGAAGGGCTCTCCTTGTGGGAGCGCAAACATATCGCGAAAAACGGATCGGGAATACTGTTCCAATCCTTGCTTGGCGACACGATGGAGCTTATTCTCTACCTAATATTTGGTGAGTAGCACAGATAATCTCAATGGATAGACTCGCCTGAAATATGGCCATCTCATGGTAAAACCGCCCACGCTCCACCGATCCAGAGTCGCGACTAGATGCACCAGTTCCATCCGTGCTTGGGGGATCCAACGTGCTGGTCATCGTTTAGAATTCGACAATCTAAGTGAATGAGAGGAGAGAGAAGAGAGAAAAACACTATAGTCAGTAATCGATGAAGCATCGCAGGAAGACGTCAGCTAAATCGAGAGCTCGTGACCCAGAGGCGTTGAACTGTGTGCGAGATAGGAAATCTATTATGATTGAACCGATTCGCCAACTGCTGCAATCTGTGATGCATTCGAATTCTGCTTTCTTGAACTTCTCCTTGAACATTTTTTCGACCTTTTTACTAGCGACGACTTCAGAAACCGACGCAGGCCGTGCGTTGGGAGCCAGGAATTCCTCGGATGGGAATGCAACAGAAATCAACCCTCTAGGCCAGCCACTTGGTATCATCTAGCAGGATGGGCGATATAGTGAGAGAGGGGAAGAGCATATCTGGTGAGAAGGAAGAGGTTGACGGGGAGCGGCTTCAGACTCAGACGCAGATGTGAAGAGGCGCATGTCAACACGGGACAAGAACCGGAACAAGGTTCGGAAACAGTAAAGCATCATGATTCACTGTCGAGCTAATCGCTACTGATGGTATCGGCTTTACCAGGCGGTCCACACCTCTCCCTCCTGTTGTGATTTCTGTCTAATAGCCGAGTGTCTGGTCACAAAAGGTCCCCAGATAAAGCCCGGCTTGAACCGTTTTTTTTTTCAGTCTTCCCCTTTCCTTACCGTCCTTCAAGCTCATCTCAAATGAAAACCCACTCAAATTTCTTGTCTTGGAATTTTGAAAGTGCCGGTCAAGGGTTCTTCGTATGACAAGGGAAAAGATTCGTCGTCCATATCAAGGCACTGCCATGGAACTCCTAAACAAGAACGATCCTCTTGAAAATGTTGCAACTAAGGGTGGGACACTGAGGGACACTGGGGGAGTCCAACTCAAACGTTCTTTCGTGAACTGAATGAAATCGAAATTGTACCTTCCGGAAGAAAACTCAGGCCGATGTTTTGTGGCAAGATAGAAGAAAAATGGTTCAATCAGACTCGAACTGGGGACCGCATACAAAATACGTTTGACTCGGATGTGAGACGGAAATCATAGCTGAATACTAGTAGACCATCGAAGCGACGACTTTTGGAGACGAGAAGACGCTTGGAAAGTCCAAAACCCAACCTAACTCAAGTCCCGTTCGGGGCGGTCGTGAACCCATTATGATGAGTCCTGGACATGCTCGAATCATGTATTGTTCGTGCTAAAGCAGTCTTCGTATCTCCACATGTAAGAAAGAGCGGTATCCGTTATGTGTTTCGAGCTTCCGCGTCTTTCAGCTCTTCATCGAACACCTCTAGGACCTTTTGAGTCGCCACCTCCGTTGATACTGCTGTCGAAAAAGTGATTGGAATTGGAATGGCAATCTGAGCACAGCTTCCGTCGTTCCATCCGTTTGCCCGAGTGTGGCAGTGAGAACATTGGGAAGTAAGGCTGGGTAAGGGTTGGCGTGCCCCATGCCGCATATTGCACTGCGAACAAAAGATATTGCTGGAATCGAGGCCGAGGTGCTTGTCCGTGGCCTGGACATGTGTCCATACAATGCGAAAGGCGGTTTCCCAGCCCAGTGCACCGATGTCTTCGAGTGAAGTATCTCTCGGGTCTCCTACCAGGGAAGTATACCCTTCTTTCAACCAAGAAGGTACCCCATGAGCTTTCCCCAACGATATCTTCTCCACGGGCGTCAGTTCACATGAGCTCAGCTTGTCGATTGCGAGAGCCGCGACCTATATTTTGAGATAGCTCAGCCGGTTGGAAGACGCTTCCAGTGAATGAGATCTTGGGATTGACGAACCTCGGGCATATCCCACAATCTCGACAATTTCAAGACACCGATCCATTGCTCTTTCGAGAGGCTCGGGATCCCTAGGCCGCTGTTTAAAATCGGAAGCAAGGAGCAAGGAATCAGTCTATCATTAGGAAACACCCTAAAGGCGGGCTTACACAGGATAAATGACCTCAAGGAGACTTTCGAACTCCAGGTTGGTACAACCAACAAGTATGATTGGATTTTCGTCGGTTGTACCCTCTTGGTCGGGCAGCTCTCCTTGTGGGAGTGCAAACATGTCGCGAAACACGGATCGGGAATGCTTTTCCAATCCTTGCTTGGCGACACGGTGGTGTTTATTCTCGACCTATTATTCGGTGAGTAGCACAGGTATTATAAATCGATAGACTCGCCTTAAATATGGCCATTTCATGGTAAAACCGCCCACGTTCCACCAATCCAGAGTCGCGACTACTAGATGCACCGGTTCCGTTCGTGCTTGCGAGATTCAACGTGCTAGCCATTGTCTCGAGTTCGATGAGATAAGAAACCAAATGAGAGAGAAGATAGAAGCAAAATTATTAGTAATCGAGAAAACATCGCAGGAAGGCTCGTGACCCAGAGGCGCTAATCTGCGTGCGAGGTAGGGAACGGATCTCATTCTATTATGAGTGGACAAATTTGCTGACGGCTGTAATCTTTTCCGGTTTCTGCTTCCTTCAATACCGCCTCGAACGCCGCTTAGACCTTCTTACCAAAGACGACTTCAGAATCGGTGCAGCTGCGTTGGCACCCAGTAAGTCCTCAAATGGGAACGCGACGGAAATCAGCCCGCTATCCAGCCACTTGGTATCATTCCGTAGAATAGGCGATGCAGTGAGAGAGGGGAAAAGTGTATCTGGTGAGAAGGAAGAGGAGGTTGACGGGAAAGCGTCTTCAGAAGCTTCACTGCCATCAGACTCCAATCAGACGCGGACGGGAAATCGGCGCGTGTGAACCGGAAAGATCGCTCCCGACTCGGTATCGGCTTACCAGGCGGTCTTCGCCCCTTCCTCCTCCCGATTCGTCGTCCATGCTGCCATTCGCCAAAGAAAAAAAGTAAATCCAAGAATACGAAGAAAATGACGTTTACGATGTACCTGCGCGACCCGCTCTCACTCGACTTGAACCCGTTAAGCGGGTCTGGTGTCAAGCATCAAGGCGTCTTCGGCGAATATGCTCCCAGAGTCGTCGTTTCTTCCTCTGGTACATTAGCCAAAGCATCGGCAGCGAGTGAACAGCAATAAATTAGCTCAACTATGGAAGCAACACAGGAAATATGTGTCAAGCTGGTTATAACACGCGGATGGAGAGATATAGTCGGAGCTGTGTTCGGGTTATAGAGAGTGCCCTTGCTAGAGAGGATATAGCTTTCAAGGATAGCTCACACAACGTTAGTATTCATGCTCCACAGCTCTATTATTGGGCTCGACTACCGCTCTTTGACTGTAATTTCTCGATTGCTCAGTGTGATTGTAGATGAATGACCTCCCGGAACGCTTCCTACCTATCCTCGTTTCGACTTTTGGGCGGCTCCACGCAATTCTCAAGACAACTCAGCGCCCTTACAACCGATCTCTTTTGAGCCTAGCGCCCAGTATCGCATCTCTTGTACGTTCCGTGCCCGGTGTCGTTCGCCAATATCCGATGAATGGCAGCTAACGTCGTTTGCGATTTCTCTCTAACAGCCCGATTTAAGGAGCTTTCCAGATTGTGATCAGCGTTAGTCTCGAGCCGACGATGATTACAGACTATCCTTTCTCCATCAGGCCTCACTCCCAGTGAAAAGTTGCTCTGGAACGCAGCGTTTGGCCACAGAAGGTCCCACTGGTTCGAGTCTGGGTGTGCACCATTTTTTCAATTGTACCCTTCTCAGCGGTGTTTTGGATTCGTATGGACATAGTGTTCTTTTCTATTTTTTCCCCCTCACTTTTGAAAGTGAGCGCCAAGATTGGGTTCCGGCCCCCAGACGATGTATTGGATTTTGTTGCCTACATCAAGGCACTAAACTTCCTAAAAGAGATCGATCCATTCGAATCCGGTCTGTACAGGTCAAGGAAAGATCATCGTTGGACCCAATGCGGGCGCAGTTCTAGCGTTCCTTTACACATAGATTCGAAGGAGCATCGTCCAAAAAATTCACGACCTGCGAAGGAGCTCAGATTAGCTGAGTTGACGTGCTGTGGCAAAATGAGAGAAAATTGGTAGAACCCAGACTCGAGCTATTTCTGTGAGCTACACACACACACACACCACTTATGGCAGGTTTCTTTTGAGTTGAGACAAAAATTTTAACCAACTGGACGACCATTGAACCGATGATGTTATGATTCCTGGACATGACCATGATCGAAACGATATTTGTACACTGTTAATTGATCCAGGGCGGTGTTCATTACGCGTTTCGCGCCTCTGCGTCTTTAAGCTCTTCGTCAAACACCTCCAGGACCTTTTGAGTGGCCACCTGTGTTGACACTTCCCTCGGAAAAGAGATCGACGATGGAATGGCGATATGGCTTAAGCTGCCGTTGGCATATCCATTTGGCTGAACGTGACAAGACGAACATTGAGAAGTGATGGTGTCCAAGGGTGAATGTCTCGCGTATTTTCTATCGCAGTAAGCGCAGAACGTGTTTGTCGAATCAAGACCAGGATGCTTGTTCGCGGCCTTGACGTGTGTCCATACAATGCGAAAGGCGGTTTCCCAGCCCAGTGCACTGATGTCTTCGAGTGAGATATTCCCCAGGTCTCCCACTAGAGAAGTATAGCCCTCTTTGAGCCAAGAGGGTACTCCATGAGCTTTCCCCAATGAGATCTTCTCCACAGGCGTCAGTTCGCATGAGCTCAGCTTATCGATTGCTAGAGCTGCGACCTATTTTTGAGATAGCTCGGAGATTGGAACGACGCTTGTAGTGGATGAAATCTCGGAATTGACAAACCTCGGGCATATCCCACAATCTCGCCAGCTTCAGGACTCCGATCCATTGCTCTTTTGAGAGGTGCGGGATCCCTAGGCCGCTGATCAATATTTATAGCAAAGACGCCAGGGATTAGTCTATCGTTAGTAAAAATTTCAAAGGCGCTTACACAGGATAAATGACCTCAAGGAGACTTTCGAACTCTAGGTTCGTACATCCAACAAGCTTGATTGGATTTTCGTCAGTCGTCCCCTCTTGCTCGGGTAACTCCCCTTGTGGAAGTGCGAACATATCGCGAAAGACAGATCGGGACCACTTTTCCAATCCTTGCTTGACAACACGGTGCAGCGTATCCTCTACCTGATGCACTGTGAGTGGAACAGCTAACTGATAAGCTAAAGCGATAAACTCGCCTGAAATACAGCAACTTCGTGGTAGAACTTTCCACGTTTCAACGAGACGTCGCGGGTAGATGCACCAGTTGCATTCCTGCTTGCAGAGTCCAACGTGCTGGTCATTGGTTTGAATTAGACAATCTGACTCAACGAAAAGGGAGAGAAACAATGTAATAGGTAATCGATAAAGCATCGAAGAAAGATGTCATCTACATCGGGAGCTCGTGACCTGGCGGCGCTAAACTGCGTGCAGGATAGAGAATAGGTCATCTTCTACTATCATTGAATCGATTTGCTAAAAACCGCAACATTTCATGCATTTCTTAGTTCTGCTTCCTTTAATTCCTCCTTGAACACCTCTTCGACCTTCTTACCAGCGACGACTTCAGAAATGGACACAGATCCTGAGTTAGGAGCCAGTAGTACCTCAGATGGAAATGCGACGGAAATCAGCCCGCCAACCCAGCCATTCGGTACCATTCCGCAGGATGGGCAGCCGGCTGTATAACTTGAAATGGCTTGCTTCCGCTCGTTGCGCTCACTGCAGTACGTACAGAATTTGTTCTTCGTGTCCCCCAACTGGGAAATGTCTCCGGCAGACTCGAAATGAGCCCAGACAATACGGAAGGCAGTTTCCCAGCCAAGGCCACTAATGTCTTGTAGCGAGGTTGATTTGAGATTGGTCACCAGAGCAGTGTAGCCCTCCTTCAGCCAAGAGGGCACTCCGTGTGACTTGCCAAGGGTAACCTTCTCCACCGAGGTCAGTTCGCACTTGGTTAGCTCCTCGATGGCTAAGGCGGCGATCTATAAGCAAGTAAAGTAAAGTGAGCGCTTATAGAAGAACCATGTAATGGACAGAAAATACTTCAGGCATATCCCATAGCCTTGCCAACTTCAGCGCTCCGATCCACTGATCTTTGGAGAGCTTTGGACCTTTTATAGCTCTGGTAGGGTGAGTCTCTGACAAATTCCAGATTATCAGCCGACACTCACTCAGGATAGAGCACCTCGAGCAAGCTTTCGAACTCAAAGTTGGTGCATCCAACAAGGGTGATGGGATTATCGTCGGATCCGCCTTCAACTTGAGATCGATCTCCTTGGGGAAGCTCGAACATATCCCGAAAGACGGATCGAGAGTACTTTTCAAGGCCTCGTTTATTAACACGGTGTAGAGTATCCTCTACCTAATTCCAGTTGTGTTTGATAATGCAAAGTCCTATTGATTGATCCACTCACACGAAGTATCACGGATTCATGATAAAATCTCCCGCGTCTTAAGGTCGATTCAGACAGTAGACCGCGGGCCACATTTGGTGAGACTTCGTCGGGCAATGGCATAATTGACAGAGAAGATGGTGTCTTATTAGTGCGCAAGGGAGGAAGTCCAAACTACGTATCTTCACTGATCGATGGCCCCGATTCCAGGTCTCAAGCCAGTCACGCGCGATCTCACACGGTTCAGGCGCCAGGGCGCTCAACTTGACTGTGTGTTGATACTTGCAGCGATTTCTTCTGATTTTACCATGCTATTCAGCACCTGGTTGAAGAATCCTATAATTTGACTTTTGAAACCGCCGTGTAAAACACGGCGCACGATAGGTTTTTCTCGGGGTCTCTCCCGTCTAGTTGGCTGGGGCCCGGTTGGTGTCAGTGATGGCAGACTGGCCTTGGAAGCCTACATAATACATACACACATGGTTAAAATCCCGATACATTACCCGTATCATGAGCGTTCTGTCTAAGGATGCTCCAGCCAGCTCCCGAGTTTGATCCAGAGCCCATGCAACAATTAACATATTCTGCGTCGAAGCACCCTTCCCGGAGTCTCCGGCGGTGGAACAAGAGATTCTAGGGCAATGTTGTCTTCCCGGGGGCTCATTTGAAGTGCCAAGTCAGCCAAGATGTCACTCATATCCTCTAAAATGGAACAAGAAGGGAAATTGGGCGCCGACGCCCCGTGCTCGCACGAACAGGAGAGGTTGCGCTCGTAATATTAATCATGATGGCATTAGTAGGGCCTTCAAGACCTGCGCCGGCTCGGTCAATAGAAACCCTTCCAAAGTCCTGATCAGCGGCAATGTTGCTGGCAACGGCATCATCACGAATATCGACGTCCGGTCAAGAGAAGATCTGCATTTATTGTGTTATGATTATCACAGTTCACCATGATATGTAGGGAGTCAGGGTTCTGTTCAAAAGATTCCTGTTACAGTTTAGCGCACTGGACTTCCAGCTCAGCATTTAAGGGCCCTTTAAATTGACCTAGACTCGCCAACCGCATAGCACTTTACCTCGACTATGTCCGATAAGTCGAATGACGCGCTAGAGCAGCTAACCCTCGTTGGCGCTCGCAGCCTGTTCGCCAACCTTTGTATAACCATGGTTGGAATCGGTGCGTACATACGTTCGAAGTTGTCTTGTCAGAATCGGAGTTAATCGATATCCGTTCCCTGGCAGGTGTCCACCTATTCATGGCTCTCTATGGTCTTTCGGTGTTCTTGGAAACTCCAAAAGATCTGAGAGAGGGTCGAAGGAGATACATCGCTCTGAGCTTTGTGTTCACCCTCCTCGCATCGATATCGGCGTCAGCGGATATGGCCTCCGTATTCCAAATTCTTTTTCGAGCCACCTCCGGTGTGGATTTTTATGGAATTGTGACTGAAACGAACTCCTTCTGGGTGCGGTACTTCACTGCTGTGACAATGGCGGTGGGCATTTTCGCCGGGGATGCATTACTTGTAAGTGTGCCGCATCGCATTGAGTAGGTTGCCAAGACCGTACTGATCTATCACGATGACGGTGGCAGGTCTACCGATGCTGCATGGTCTTGGCCAACTACAGATGGGTCGCTATCATCCCCGCGCTGTTGTCTGTTTCTGCATTCGGTATGTCGTCTCAAGCTTCTGAAGCATTTCAAGCGCGACTCGGCTGACCATCTTTGGTTGGATCACCATTAATCTGACCTCAGTCGTCTTCATGGTAGACGAGTTTGCCTTAGACCTCGACAAAGACCGAACCACCAACCCCTTACCTACCGTCACGCAGATGTTAACAGTCTGCACCAACATACTCGTAACGGCACTCATCTCATTCCACCTCTATCGCGCTCGGCGTGCTTTGTCCCAAATGCTTACATCCCACGACACCCGACTGTACACAGGAGTGGTCGCCATCTTGGTTGAATCTGCCGTTCCACTCACCCTGTTGGGACCAATTACAGCCGCACTCCAATTAGCACCCTTCCCGAAGAATCAGACTGCAGCCCAAGCACTCGTGGCGGCATATAATATCATTGGCGGTCTGTTCTATTCGTTCTGTGTAAGTTCCCAACAGAATTGGCCTCTCTCTCACTGAGTTCTTGATATTTATACTAACCGAACTCCGTAGACCTTATCACCCCATATGATCATCTTCCGAGTTACTACTGGTCGATCATGGCTGAGATTCCCTTCGGCAAAGGATAGCGATGCCTCACCTATTTCCAATCCCATTAATTTCGCCCACCAACGCACAGCCGAATCTGAATTCTTCTCGTCACAACATCATTCGAGAATCTCTCCCGGGGTAATAGAGGTTGCAACGCCAAGCAACCTTGACTTCAATGCGAGTTCAAAAGGTGATGGATTGAACGAGAAGTCCTTGACTTAGGAATCACTTTCATATAAACTGTTCGGTGTAGCCGGGATACGACATGCGATCATCTGTTGAGATAAGTTGCAACGTTTTGTAATATACGTCCTTTTCAAGTTCCGAGAGCGGGTCACACAGCTCCTCTACAAACGTCCAGGTCAAACGACCGTAGCGCTTACCAAGGCGGCATATGATAGGTTTTTCTAAGGGGGTTTTCGTATTTACTTGGGGTTGATGTCAGTGGTGGCCCATCAACATTGGAAGCTTATACACAGCACACGCAGTATCGGTGCGTCTATGTTAGGTCCTAGGTCCCGTGGAAAGTGCTACGAACATTAAAATAAAATAAAAATCCGCACCGAGAGCGGTCTGGCATTAATCAGAACAAAGGGAAAAAGAGCTTGAATTTTTTACATCTAGCCTCTGGTAAGTACAACGATCCCAGCATCCAATTGTAGCCACATGTCATCACTCCTCCAAGCTTTGGCGAAACAGAAGGTCGCTACGCAAAGTGTACTTTAATCCCTTGACGACATCCTCCCCGCTGTGCCAAAGGCCTCTTTGTTGGAATATCAGCACCCTTCCTTTCTTCGGCTCAACATCATAGACGCGTTTGGCACTTATGTCGTGGAATCGCGTTGCTCCTCCTTTCACATCATCGTCCCCGAGATAAATTTGGATGGTAACTCTCGATCTACGTCCGTCAGGAAGTTCTAGCTGACCATCACAATGTCCTCGGAAATACTGTCCTGAGCCGTAGCGAAGGTAGCTGAGGCGCTCGTTCATGCTACCGATCAGCGTTAGAATTCTTGAAGCACTGCTAGAAATTGTTGAAACTTGCTCACCCTACAAGCTTCCAGGTGCCTTGGATGCGACCTGGAGGAGAAATGACTGTCTCCCAAGGACTGCCCGGCTTTATCTCAACCAGCTCTTGGACATGAGGCAGGATGCGTTGGAAGATGACCGCTGCAGCCTCATGATCGAACCGAAGGATTCTCTCGCTATTGCGATAGCTCGTGTCCACATATTGTTGATGTGCCTCCAAACCATAGTGGACAGCTGCTTGAGCCCATTTTGCATCGGATTCCGCCAACGCAATCAGAGCCTCGCATTCTTCCGAGCTGAATAAATCGTCAATGACTTTGGCGTAGGAACCATCATACTCGTGAGCCACAGGGGTGGTCGACCAGTCCAGAACAGGTGCCAGCTCCTGGTTTGGTCTCGGCTCGAAAGTCAGCTTCATGGGGTAGGGCTTGGTAGGTGAAAGAACGAGGATGGACAGAGGGCGATGATCTGTACTGAGCGCTGATTGACTGTCCTTTATATCCTTCGCCCGTTAGAGCCTTCATGTAACACAGCCTCTTTATTCTGTGTGACTCCGAGTCGCTACCAAAGAAGGCCTTCAACGGTCCCGCTTTGGCTGGAAACGGCTTGAGTGGCCGGCTGAACAGACTTGCACAGCAACTCCGGCGCTGTGAGCTCTGTGAAGTCGAGGTCACGAAGCCGAGGCGCCCGAGTCATAGCATTGAAGACTGTTTCCAGCGATCTATTCATCGACCTGAACAAACATAGAGTAACTCCGCATTGAGTACTTTGTCCCTTTCACCACGTTTTCACCGGTATGCCAGATGGGATATTGCTGGAATATCAGAGACTTCCCTGGCTTCGGTTCGATGTCGATATAGCGCTGTCCACTCCTATCGCGAATCCTTGTTGCCCCTCCTTCGACCTCGCTCTCTCCAAGATGGGTTTGGATTGTTGCTCTCGACTTGCGCCCATCCTTGAGCTCGACAGGAGCATCAATGTAATCTCCAAAAAACTGTCCTGGTCCATAAAGGAGGCAGCTGGACCGTTCGTTGGGCCTAATATTTTGAGTGAGGTGCCACAAGTCAAGATCCGATCCTAATAGATGTATCACTAGAAATAAGAGAGCTCACCCAACAAGTCCCCATACACCTCTCTTCGAGGTACCAATGTTCTCAATGAACCCTCGCCATGAATCCCCCAGTTCGATCTCGAACAGCTCAGGACGTAATGAAGCAGCCTTTGGCATATTTACTCTGTCGCGTCCGGGTCAAACCTGAGAATCCTTTCGCCATTGCGGAAGCTTGTATATATGTGCTTGTCGTTCAACCCCATGCGCTGGTGGAGGCTGGCGTCCATTTTCTGTCGGACTCTGCCAGCGCGATGAGGACGGCGCATTCTTCTGGAGTGAACACGTTGTCGACGATCCTGACGTAACAGCCTTCGTAGTCCCCAGAAAGCGGTGCTGTGGACTAGTCAAGAATTGGCGCTTCGGGGTAGCTTGGCCTGGGTCCCAGACAGAGTGTCATGCTTGGCGATCAGAGGTGTGGGGGGCGGAATGTCAATGTCTGAGCGTCGGCACAACCGTGTTGGGACACACTGCTTGAGGCTATACGCATGCATAGCCCTCGCAACGTCCGAGTTTATGGGGATTGAGAGAAACGTCGGCCAGTGTGGGTGGGATCTGTTGGTGTCGTGACCATGACTGTTATGGTTAAGCAAGATCAATGGTGACAGATGCCGCATGTTTTGAACACCGAGCTAGCGCCTAGCAAGCGCCTGATCCTGAATTGGAAACTGCACTTTCAACAGGCACGGATAACTAATTATTTGAAGATGCTAGTATGTACATTGAGAACGATGGAAAGCAACATAATAAATGCGAAAACTGAGGATACAGTACGAGTGTCGCGTCTAATCTACCAGAAAAAAAGTCCATGGACCCTGCGTACGTACACAATTTATTGCAACTAAAACAAATAGCGACGACTGGTAGAATCGTCACAAACATGGTCGAAAACAGACTCAGAGATTCACATGTGTAGCTATAGACGACAGTAAAAATACAGTGTCAACGAGAGGAATAGATGGTCGCAAGCGATTAAATAGTTGTGAGGCGTACAAGTTAATGTTGGGGCAGTGAGGGGGGTTTGAAGTTGGTGTCAATGCTAGTGTACAGAGGCCCCATTAGATGAGAATAAATATAATTAATACAAGCCGAGAGATGAATGATTGCGTTGCAAAGATTGAGAGCGAGATTGTCGATGCTGATATTCTTGTTGAAAATAGGACTGTTGTTGTTGCTGTTGCTGTTGCTGGAAACGTGACAAAGAGTGAGCATGGTATTGCTCCTGCGTCGGGGTCTGCAGAAATTCGTCCGGAGGTACAAATGGTGACGTCGGTCGTGTTTCAGGTTGTGGGGTGGCCGCCATACTCGGCTTGGAAGTATGCCGCGATGGCGGTTTCGGTTGGGGTATCGATGACATTCGAGGCTCGGGCATGGACATCGTTGCCGGAACGCGCCCAGGTCCTTGCATTCCGGGGTATGTAGAAACGAATTCTGGAGGTGGCAAGCCCACTGGTCGAGGGGTTGGGGACAATTCTAGGGGCGTTGGTATGGGCGGTATAAAGGGGGCTTGGCCCTCTGGCATTCTGGGAGGACGATCCTTTGGTGAAGAGCCCGAGGCGTACGCCTGGTTTGGAATGGGATAGGAATGGCCGAGTTTAGGTGGACTGGGCTGTACTTGCTGAGGGAGATACATCGACCAAGCGCCATGACCACTAGGATGGGAGTGGCTTCGAGGGTGAGAGTAATCGTATCCGGAATCATCGCCGTCATCATCCTCCTCCTCCTCCAGATCGCTCTCACTGTCATCGTCACCGACGGGGGACCCATGTTCCCTGGGCGCCATCCACTTGTTGAGGCGGCCTCTCTCCCTCTCCCTCTGCCGCTCCTTCTCTTTCTCCTTCTTTCTCTTATCCTTCTTCTTCTTCGACTTATCCGACGCCTTGGGACTCGATCCGATAGGGGGCCCGGCTGCTGGCTTCGATGCGTAGCTATACATGCCGGGTACAGCTTGGGGTGGGTGGGGATACTGCGAGTGCAACATTTGACCCAATGACTGGTCAAGGCTTCGGAGACTCGAAAGACCGGGTCCGTGGTGATCCGGTGGTGCTTGTCCAGCATAGAAACCCCAAGGAGAGGTGGGCCGTGAGCCATAGCCCATTGCCGTGTTATACGATGGAGGAGGTGAGGGACTTTGTGCTGAAGAGAGACTCTTCCGAGCCTTCGCTTTCTTCCTAGCCTTCCGCGCAGCGGCAGCAGCAATATCTTGAGTGTGCCTTGCCACCGTGAAGTCTGCGGGATCATGGAAATGTGGTATCGGGGGGACAAAAAACTTGTCAGACTTCTCGTCGCTCGGGATGAACGACCCTTCCGGAGGAGTGCCGTGAGGGCTGGGGTTGAGGCTGCTACTCTGAGAATGACGTCCAACTTGGATAAACCCTGGTGAACCACTGGGCCAGGTAGGTTTCCAACCATCCCCACCATGCTCTCCACCGACCACCTCCCCACCGCCCATAGCAGCAAGCGGAGAAACTCGACGGTCCGACGGGGGAGTGAAAGCGACATTGACAGATGACCAGGCGGATTCAGCCAGACTTCTCGGATTTGCCGCCTCGTTCCCCTCCCATTGAGCCACCATTTGGATGGCATGCTCCAGGCGTTCGTTGAGTTTGTGTAGGCGCGTGACATCGTACTGCGAATATCCCATCGCCCAGCAGTTTGCAAACAACCATTCTCGGAGAGTTTCGACGGACCACTTCGTATTTGAAAGAATCGTTCCATTTCTATATGAAAAGAACAAGATGTCAGAATCTATTCACCGATATAGTCGCAATGAGTCATTCGCGGTTCCTCCTCATCACGCGACAGCCCATGTCCGAAAGTGTGCGATCAGGTGAACACTGTGACGGAAGACAACTTTGGGCTAGCCCGAGCATCCAGCTAACACGAAGCCTAAGCCCGATCAGGAAGCTTCCAGGCAGAACAATGGAATCGGAGGTCTTATCGAAGTTGATGCCGACAGCACCATAAGCTCGTGCGTGGGTCGAAGAACAGCCCACGCCCACAGAGAACATGTTCCCTGCAACGAGCGCTCTGACCTAGCTGATGAAACACTCGGGAAACAGGACCATGGGAAAAGCAGCACCAATGCGATGTAACAGAAGACTTGGTGACTCACCTCAGGAGCAAAGAAATGTCAGCGGCATCCTGTTTCGAATAACGAACGAGCTTGAGGGATACGGCCCAGAACGGAGTAACGCTGATCAGTGTCAGCATTCCGTTCCGCGAGCGGAAGATAGTGTGCAGTTCGATGTTGTTGGGTTGCACTGACGCATGATAGATAGGGTCGTAGGTGACGCCGTTTGGGCTATGAGTAGAGTTGAGAGTCATGTATCCAACATGATAAGAACGTTTGACTCACGCAGTTGCCATGGGCAAAGCGATGTCAGCATCGCTATTCATCCAGTCCGCACCCAGGTTGAAATGTCGAGCGGTGGCTAGGATGCACTCCTTGAGCTTGCCAGCGGCGTTCGAGACTTGTACCTGCGCCATCTCAATGGTGAACGATCGGTGGATGTAGTCCACATCGCGGGTCTTCGTTCGATAGGGAAGGTCGGGCAAGAATTTGTGTTGCTGCAGAGACAGTGCATAGACGGTCGGATGGAGGAGCATGCACGCTCCCCCGTGGACGACCAGCCGGAACGGGCGACGGTCGAAAGCCGTTTCAAGAAGTTGAGAGAAGTAGGTAAGAACGGTAATTAACCGTTCGCGATTGAGGTCGATGTCATTCCGTGGTCGTACCGGGGGCAAGGCGTATGGGCTGGCCGCCGTGGCATGGTGTTGGGCATGAAGGTGGGGCGGTGGTGACGCTACCATCATCTGGGGGAATGTGGGCCATGTATGGGGCGACTGGGGCCCAAGAGTAAGCGTTGACATGTAGAACGCTGAGGAAAGGTTGAGAGTTGGCCAAACTTCAGACTCGAAGGTGGCAGTACGAGGTCAGGGTTTAAGTTAAAATGAGTGGTAGAGGTGGGAAGCGAAATTAAAGTTGGAGTCAATATGACGAGACGCTATGGAGTCGGGAGGATTTATACGACGACTAGACGACCAGAAATAGTGGTGTCGGGGGCACTGGCAAAGACGGTGACTGGCAACGTCTGCAGCTGGCTGCTTTGTCAACCTGTCTCCCTTTCGTGGTCACAGAAAACCGTGGGTGTCGGGTGTGTGCTCTGTATGTTTGAGAACCACTTATATCAACGTCAGAGAAGAAACGAATAAGGCAGAATGTTCAGTTAGCCCTCACCTCGTTGCGGCAACGTGCACAATCTCATGTATGGTTCAGACGCTCGACGTCCACATGAGAGGAATGAACAAAAGGCAGGTGATGATGCTCAGCACAGCTTTAGTCGGAATTGCGGAAGACGGAGGCAATTGATGTTGCTCCCGTTTTTCGTTGACTCAACAATAGGCGAATTCAAACCGATGCCAGCTCAGAGCGGACAGCAATAGCAAATAGATAGGTGCACAAAGAGAGATAAATAAGAGACAAGAGTCAGGAGGTCTGGTGTGCTCATGTTTTCAGTCAGGAATCAAATTGGGAAGACAAGCTCTAAGAATGGATAAGTCCAAGATTGCGAACGGTATGGTAATATAGATAGCTTCTCGAAATTAATTAAGGAATCATATCTTCATCTTTTTCGACCTTGATCCCAAACAATGGCCATACTGAGGAAGCATGGAGATCATCGACCCCGTCAGTCTTCACTCCGATAGTGGGACCGACTTGGTACACGCTCTTTGTCTGCAAAACTGCGATCAATGTGGGCACAGAAAATCCACAAAGGATTCACTTACAAGACCAAGCGATACCTTGATAGCAGGTGGACTGGGTTTATACTCATCTAGAGGTACATCCCCGCCTTGAACGAGCTTGATGATGTTTTTGGCAGCGAGATCAGCCTAGAATGAAATTAGTATCCGGTCGAAAACTAGGAAAATGAATTACCTGGTAGTATGCGGTATGACCAGCCGCGATAGCACCGAAGGCATCCGCTGCGTCCCCAACAACAAAAATGTTGGAGTACGTGTTAGGGACCGCCTTCGGACGCGGCGACTCCTCGAGGGAGAGCGATGCGTCGACAGCCGACGCGAGCTGCGCCTCTGCCGGCGCAGTAGTAAGCTGCATGGTGCGCTGCACGTAGGCCTGTTTATTCGCTGGGTTGATTGTTGCAGGGTCCATCGCGGCCAAAATGGCAGTGTTAGGTGCTTGCCCGGTGCACAACAACTGTACGAAACTTAGTTAAGCTGCCTCAACTGCACTCTGCGTATTCTCGTACCAGAAGGTCCGCAGCAATTTCCCGTCCTTTTTCGGTGCGCACGATCCGTCGTCCTTCACTATTCACTGCCTTCCCGCTGCGCGTCTGTTCATCTATCGAAGACATGTCAAGACGTTCACCCAAAATCAGATCGATACCCTGGAGCTCCATCGTCTTCCGAACTGACAGATGGGGACGGGGATCAACACACCATTTCACACATAACCTGATCTCACGCACTTTCATCATGCATTGCTTGGTCAAACTTGGGCAAAAGCTGCAGCCTCGAGTGAAGCAATGTGACCTTCTTTTCGGGATACACAGCCTTGATGTCTGTGGCAAATTCTATTAAAAGGAACAGATAAGCGCTCAGCGCCAAAGGAATGCGGGGGCCATGAGGTACGTACGAATTCCCAGAGCTCCTCCGCCAACGACCAGAACCGTTGGAGAGGCTTCAATGACTTTCTGTCGCTCCTTGAGCCACAGGGTTCCATCGGTTTTGAACCCGTTGTACGCCCAAGGCTTCTGGTCCACAGCTTTCACTGACGCTCGAGGATCCCGACCCCACAAATCCAATGGGGCAGGGAGATGGGCGCCAAGTGCGTAGATCGCATAGTCAAAGGCGATCTCCGTTGTAGGAATGCCCAATTCTGGATGGGGTTCGGAAATGGTGACATAGTGCGGTCGTAAACCTATAACCTGCGTCTTCAAGACCATGTGAGTAGGCTTTTGCTTTTCATCCTCGTGGAACACATTTGTATAAGGGATAACTACGGGCGAGCGGCATCAGCGTGGGGACTTCCGGGGCTTGAAGAGGTGGGTGGAAGACTCACAGGCCTTGTATTCGTGTCCGGGCAGTACAGCAAACCTCGGCATGACATACACATCTTCGAATCCATATCAGAATCGAACCACATCTTGTCGAGGATACTTCCTCCACTCACGGTTCGCGTGCCTGCGAGGAAATGTTAGGTCGGAGCATAGCCCTCGAATAGAAGGTAAAGAAACTCACGAGTTTCGATCAATCACGATCACTTTCCAGTCTTCTGGTAGGCCTTCGGCCAATACCTGGGCAGCTTTGGCGCCTATCGGACATTGGGTGAGCGCCCGACATTACATAAAGTCTGGTTTTAAGCCCAACTTACCGCCATAGGCCGCACCCAGCACGACGACAGTCTTCGTCTCTTCAGTAGGAGCAGCACCACCGCCCATTTTGTTTGAGGGTCGAAGTTATCAGATAAAGAGTGTGGCGTCCGATGAAGAGATAGATATATATACAGGCTGGCGGCAACATTCGGATCAGTAAGGAAAATAATCTGATAAGATCTCTGACGTATGGCTCTGACCAATTGGGGGCTCTCTGCTCCAGGGGCCCAGGTTCCACTGGTGCTTGCCTACGTGAATCGACGCGACGAGACCGACGATTCGCGATACTCGGCGTACGCTATTGGTAAGAGTTGGGTAGAGGCCACCTTTTCAGCGATCGCGACTAAAATTACGAGAGCGCACGGACCACCCAAACGGCTGACCAGGTAACTTATGATATATGATACTTCAGGTTCGTCAGGATCATTCACCTTGTAATAGTTGCCGCCCTCCGACAACCCAGTCTTATTTCGAGTCGCATAATTGTGAGTTTTAGGCCGGAAGGTCTCAGACAAGGAGTTCCCTGCAACCGCAGCCTCGCATCCGAGTCCATCAAGTCTCGAGGACTCCGAGGATGGTAAGCAGGATGGTACTAACCGGTGGTATGCATCGCTTGCCACGGTCCGCCATCCCACCCACTCTTACCCACTGGCCCTGAGTCGAGCAGAGAACAGGCACAAGCGGCCATGAGGACCCGGACCATGAGGGGCGTTGCAAAATATGCCCAAGCAGGCACCTGATAATTATATTCTGATCTCCTCTGATGGGTTGCTGCTTTGGGTTGCTGCATGTGCGTGCAATGCTCATCCAACCCACCAGGTTCCCTAGTTCTCAGTCAAGCGTAGAATGGGATGCTGAGCCTCGTACTCGTAGTCCCAGCCCCGAACCCCCCGATTTTTATCGGCTGGAGGATTGAGACAGGCTAGGCGATGACGGCTCTCATCGTCTTCACGGAGGTACAGAGGTTTCCGGTGTCTATCCCTTCTCCGAGTCCCAGACTATCGGACCTCGCCGCCTGCGTTTCATGTGGGTTGACCTTGTTGCCTTGGTCCCCAGCTTGATCGCGTGTACGGTGCCTCCATGATGACGCACTTTCTGGGCAAGGGTTGGGGCTCGCTAAGTAGTTCATCTATGCCCGCATCAGCTCCGGTGTACATAGCAGTCCGATGAAAACGTTTGAGGACAAGAAAAGCGCTAGGAGACCTGCCAGCATCCATCTGATTAGTAGATACAAAAGGATAATAATACAGTGATCTGTTGTGGTGCGCAACTGATAGAAATAAATGGTTTAATTTATGCGAAATGGGGGGAGAACGATACTGGGAATAGATCATACAGTATATGTAGTGATAACTTGAGGAGAAACTGAGGAGCAAACTGTCCCAGATAGATCCTAGTAGGGTAGTGTATGGTACGAATTGTGGAAGAGAGATTGAATGAACAGGCTGCGGACTTTCGGTGGCTCGAGTTCAGGAGAAGCGTTGCGTTCCTTAGCGGCGAAAAAGAGGTTGATGGGGAAGCTGATACGGAACCAAGTCGAAGGTCGCGTGGGCGGAGTATAGGGGTGGGATCTGGTAAGGGGCCTAAATCATATCTCCTTCTCTCAAGTGCTGCCGCAAGATCGACTCGCGCACACCAACTAGTAGTACAGCCATAGAGTTAATGTCCTTTAAGTGGGGTCAGCTGAGAGACAGCGGTAGAGAAGCGGAGGTAGCCTTACGATAGCAGATGTTTCGTAGCTCATGAACGGTCTATGTTGAGGGGAAAAACGATTCTGTCGAAATCTATGAGAGGCGGAAGGACATCATCGACCTCGGGGACTTACATGGAATGACTTGAATTTTTCTTTGAAGTCTGGATCGATAGTCAATATGAAGGCTCGGCGAGACTAAAGTTAACTATAACCTACATTTCGCTACAGTCGGAACGTCGTTAGGTAAATCTCCGTACGTTGGTACGTACTTCTTGACTTGAACGCCTGCTGCCAATGTGGTCTTCAAGACGTCCATCTGAAAATTGTCAGATGCTATCTCCACCCTGGGTAACGATTTACACATACCTTGTTAAAGAATAGGATCAAATTCGCCTTAGCCAGAAGCTTGCTAGAGCAAATCTCCCGCCAGAGAAGCAAGCTGTCCTCCTGCAAAATACGCTTGAGAATCCACTCATTGCCCCGAAATGCAATACTCACGAGCCGATTGACTCGGACAGCTTCTTGAAGAGTCTGGTTGAACGCTAGTGGAGCAAGGAAGAGGATTGCCTGGACTGGAGGGAAATGAGAATCTCGCTAAACATTTCGGAAGAATTCCGCTCACCGTCATCAAAGTATGGCACCCATGTCGCTCTCTGGCTCCTGCTGCCACCGACGTCCGTAATGTACACGTCTGAATTGGTATCCACGCCTGCATCGGTGATTTCAGGAGGCGCTCACGAACTGGGTATGTCCGGACTTACCTCTCTCAACTACGAAGTGATGCTCTTCAACCCCTACTGTTCGTATCCGGGCTCGAACGATGTCAGCTAAGGCGAAATATCATTAGCGGATTGCAGCTAGAAGTTTTCGGTTTGATAAGGCTCACAATCGGTTGGGAGGTATTCTGGGGTCGCTATCCGCGCGATGTCACTCATGAAGCTTGGACGGGGATGAGCCTCCTGAATATCGAGGGAGGGCATAAGAAAACTCACAAGCCAGGCATTTGTTGCAAATAGACACCACGGCGCTCGAGAGTCTCCTGAACAACGGGGTCCTCCCATAAATCGATAATCTCATCTCGAGATGCGCAGAGGACGCTGGTAGGGTCATTTTCGTGATTGATAACTGATTGTGATCGTCTCCTAGCGGTGAGGCCGAAATCGGCGCTGCCAGGAGGAGGTAGTCGGGGTCGCTTGCTAAGCAGCGTTTTCCACTCCGTTCCCCGAACGCACACCTCACGACACTCCTTGCACCCAGGAGATATTAGCTTCAGAATATTGGCTTCGATGAAGAATAAGGGCGACAGAGTGAGGCGAAGTCGGCGAAGCTTGCGGCCAGGACCGCCTGCAGCTTCGCTTGAGGTTGAGGTTGTCGGGTAGGCGCTGCCGCCGCTTGGCTCCCATTCAGCCTTCAGGGTTTCTATGATCAACCGCAGGGAACTGGAAACGGTAAGGACGTAAAAAAAAAGAGAGAATATAAACATTTCAAGAAACCCACGCGATAATATTAAGTTGAATGATAGTTTTCCACACCGCCCTCTCGCTTTCGAAGTGTTTGGGGGCAAATGCACGTTGAAAATCTAGAAGATGAGAAGCGGGCGTCAATTACTCGGGGGATTCTCCAGGGAAGAACGGGCGCACTTTTCAGGACGGAGCTCTATGAGTGAATCGATAGAATGTCAATCCCAACAGGCTCTTTGCAATAGACTAAAGTCCATACCTTCCCCGACTCTGACTGGCCTGCGTGATATGCATCGTCAGTGCGAGAGGTATCTTCAACACCGCCGCTACGCACCTAAAAGCAAGATTTTGACCCCTCTTCTCCTCTTTTCCAGTGCCTTCTTCGTTTCACTCAAATTGTGATCAATCTCTTTTGATACCCTCTGCGCTTCCTGCAGCTGGCGAACGCGAGTCTGTGCCTCCTCTTCGGTCTCGTTTGGGTTCGAGCCGTTCCACTGCTTGGCCAGGAATGGATTGGACGACTTGTCTGACTTTGAAGACCCCTTTTCCTTCGATTTCATGGTTCTGGTGCGGAGGAGGTTAGAGAGGTGGATTGGGAGGCCGGTTGCAAGGTTGCGGTTAGGAGAAGCACACCTATTATTTCAATCAGTCCGTGACATGGTGGCCCTGAGTCTAAATGGAATTATGCCCGTCTGATCACAAATTCCAAACTTTGAGTTTGACGAATAGGCACCGCTCCCGGATCCATTGGGTCGGCAAGGGACCGCCTTTCACGGTTTCACGGTTTCACGGTGTATCAAATTAAGATGATTTATCGAGATCCTTGTGTTCCTCCTGGACTCCTGGACTCCCAGCAGAAGACCGACCGAGCCTTCCTGGTGGGAGGAAGATTATGAGGGCAACTTCGTCAACTTCGTGATTACTTATGTATTCTACCCATCTCAACTGCAACCATCAAGTCACTGCATAGAAATCTTCAGGTTGGGAGGCGATGAGATCTTATAAAGCACTGCAAGCTCCGAGTTCTTGCTAGCACAAACATTTTTTTTTAACTACAGGCCGTCAGAATTGGTGTGTTGAACTATGTGGTTAACGATTCATTAAACATGGGGCCTGTCAAAGCATCACAAATTTAATTTGCGGAGGCATGCTTTCCTTAAGTCCTTCCATCCGCGACGTCGCAAAGGGACGTTAACAACAGCAATACGTCCGCACAGGCACCGAGTCAACATACCACGGTCTTATGGATGAAGTTTCGAAAACCCCAGAAAAGCGAGCCTGCGCAATCAACGGCACACCCCACAACAACGCGAATTGCGTTGAGATGGCTCCCAGAGGCTGGCAACCGGGCTCACATCGCGAGAAGCACCGGACCTCACTTGAAGTTTGGGAATCTGCGTTCTTGTTCTTGGAACTTGAGTACACGGTTTCTATTGGAGGGTAACGATATCACTCACCGACCTGACCGATCCAAATACCAAGCCTCCCACTCCGTCATTCCGATGATTCACCTACATTCACAGCAATCAAGGGAGCTCTGCAAGCCGTGCTTTGTGCCAAATATCGCTACTCGGAATGGAATGTCGCAGTGAGTAATAGGCAGTCAACGCTATAACCAAGATGGTGTTGTGAAACGGTTCCGTAAAGAGCGTCTAAACTTACCAAAGCTGTCCCTGCATGTGGGAGTGTTTAACAAATTAAAGTTAACAAGTTCGCTTGGCTTTGTCCAGTGAGAACTCACCTACGGATGACTCGTGAGCCAAATGCGAAGAGAACCATAGACCAGAGTACTTACTGACCAATACGAATGCGCATCTCCCGGTATCTTGTTCTTTGATCGTGATAAATGCAGGGCTACTGGGAAGGATGATTAGGATTCGTGGTGAAAGCAACTTCCATAGTGTGGCGCGCCGCCCAAGAAGTTATCACGGTAAATTTAAATCCGGTTTGAGTTAACACCGTGTGCTTCAAATTGGGAGACTGATTGAGCGGTGGAGCTAGGCAACATGGCCGAGAGGACGAGATCTGTGAGTAAACGGGGCACACTTGGGCACACACCCGCAGATAAATTAAGAGCTGGGGTGGGATCGTGAAGGGACGGGGAATGCACGAACGTAATCAACAATCTGCCAATAGCGGATGCAATGGCCGTACGAGCCAGGCCGTGAAGATATTGGTCGAGGCATCGAATAATGCCACGGACGGGTGCAAATACGTCTCCACCGTGGGTGTCCAGACGTTTGAGAACTGTTCCATAGAACCAGGAGACTCTGAGGCACAGTTGACGTTATCAAATTGGTTGAACTACGAACCCCTTCTTCCAGGTACATGACGCAGACCTGCCAGTCTCTTGAAGGTTCTGGGAAATTGTTCAACGGATGGAATAGGCCCTCATTCGAGGATCCGACTAACAGAGATAGAAGCAGGGCGTTTGAAAGAGAAGGCATGGTGTCATGTCAGATAAAATGGTCATTAGTTCCGCATTACATCAAGTAAATGAGAAAAGATACAGCAGGTGTGAGATTCAGACAAACGAAGTCCAGTCAACCAGCCGGGCTTTAGGCGGATTAGAGGTCAAAGTGTTGACATCGGCCAAATGCCGCATAGTGGGTCGCCCGTGAGGGCAGTTCCAAGGTTGGTCCATCGTTCCCATGTGGCGCACCACCTTCATGTCAAAGTAAGTTTTATAACAAACTGCAAAAGGGTTTATCTTACCGTAGACATCTGGGTTTGGTTCAGTGGCATGCCAACCATGACACTCTTTCGACATGCTCGGGACGCAAACATGGCTCGAGCTTTGGAACACCGGACCATCGTTCCTGAAGGAGAGTCGCGGAGTAAATGTATAAGCTCTTCCAGATCTATAATACCGTGAGCTGACCGAAAAAATTATTCTCACTGAACAAATATCACCTTTGATATTGAATACAGTGTTCTTGCTAACGGGCTGGGCCATTAACTGCAAACGGCCCCCCATACTCGCGGAGTTACTTTCTTGCACCTCAAAGCCATTATCTTTCAGGATTTGTATATTCTCACTAGCCACCAATTCATCGGCGGCAGTAAGCTCTAGAATCCGAGGTCTAAACGAACAGTGCCGCGTGAGCCCTCCGCACATGGTTTAATGAATGAATGGACGCACCTGAGTAACTTCTGTGACTGAATCTTCGTAGTCAATTGCAGGTTTTCGAAATTGTATTTCTCATCGGCTGCATGCTGATCCACGATGAACAAATCGTCCATCGTTTTGGCCCTTCCTGTGAGAGGTTTTCTCCGTCTAGCAATGATGAAGCCAAGATTGAACTGTCCAATGATATCCATGGAAGCAAAATCGGCCTTGTCGATGACCCGCGATAGAGCATGCGCGGCTTTCGCTTGATCTTCTGAATTTAGAACACCAGCATCGTTGGGAACTTTGGCTTCATCAGCCTGGGACAATCGTCCCCCTTCTCCCGCTTTGTTAGGGGACATAGAAAGCAAGGTCGATCGGACCTTGGTCCAAGAATTGCGAACTTTGTGGATATCGAAGCGCACGGAGACGTTGGCGCCGGAATCGGATGACCGGATGATTTCTGTACGCGAGGGATCCAGGGAACCTCTGTCATGGGAAGGTGCAGACGACTCGACAGCTGAAATGGTTTCGCGTGCCGAGCTGAGGACAGAAGATGGGTCCTCCACTTCGGAGTCATCGTCAGCATCGTCGCACACAGGCCCCTCACGGAGAGGTAGAAATTCCGGGGGTGATTCCCCACCGGTGTGTGACTCCGGTGCAGAAGAGGGGATAGAGCCAGACTTGGCTAAATCAACATCGCTCTCGTCAATCTTCTCCTCCAACAGCTCAGACGCTGCTACCGCTGGCCGTTCATCTTCGTCCTGGTTCTCGTCCAAACCGTTTTCTCCACCCTGGTCCTCCCCATCCCCGCTCTCCTCCTCCTCAGGTTGTGATGCGGGTAACGATGCAAGTTGACTCCCAGGCATTGCGAACGACGCCAATTTCGCTCCGATATTTCGACTGACTAATCGTTTTTTGACAGGGCGTGTACTCGGTTCGTGGAGCTGATTGTTGGGAGAACTGTTGTCAATCTCCTGAGTAGCCGCCTGCCTCGTTGAAATTTCATCGTCCGTTTGGCGCCGTTTCCGCGAAACACTGGGAACGCGGCCTCCACCATCAGGGTGAGTCCGATGAGTGATGGGAGGAGGCTGAATGGGTGAAGGTGGTTGGGAGGGTGACAATTCCCGGCGCGATTCTGATTGTCTGGTATTGACAGGCTGAGTCAATGTCTTGCGAGCCCAAGGCGATTTGGTCGTATCGACTACGACATCCAGGGTCTCCTCATTATCGACATCCACGGCATTCGAAGATTGGTCGGGCCTTTGGAGCGGGGACTGCGAATGCGTTGAGGAGCTGGACGCTTGTGAAGCACCAACGGAGGCCAGGGTCATGGAGGATTGACCAGGGGAAGAGGATTCGGGTAGAACACCGTCATTGTCCTCACTCACAGGACCAATCTGAGTCCTGGTTTGTCTAGGTTGCCGAGCGGAAACGACTACTGGCTGAAGCACCG
Organism: Candolleomyces aberdarensis; assembly: GCA_004126415.1. Lineage (NCBI taxonomy): Eukaryota > Fungi > Basidiomycota > Agaricomycetes > Agaricales > Psathyrellaceae > Candolleomyces > Candolleomyces aberdarensis. The sequence goes on along the minus strand of SDEE01000527.1, from coordinate 8,324 downwards.
TTTGAGTCATGCTCTGGGACTTGGAGCTCAAGTTGAACGTGGACCTGGTGAGAGAGAAGTGCGATTCCAATGCTTCCTGAAATACAAATGTCTATGAGTGGCACGGGCTGGAAGTCGGTGTGAGAATCTCACCTTCAGAGCTAGAATCAAGTTTGCCTCATTATGCAAGAGTATCGTTCTTTTGTCGGGGCTGACATTCACGTCGCAAGACGCTAAACATGATCGTCAATTCACCTTTGACAAACTAGCGAAGGGCCAGCACTCACCCGTAGGAATCGTAAAATCCGCAATAATCAGAGGCGACTGATTCGCGTTAAACGTCCGATACACCTCATTGAATGCTTTCTGCAGTTTGGGCAAATTGCAAGGCCGGCCATTGATATAGAAAAATTGGCGGTCCATATTCAGTCTTCCGCAACCAACCGCGAACCTCGATATCAGACCTTTCACTTCGACATTGATTGACTCGGGCATTTCTTGGTTGAGCCTAGACCAACTACATCAGCAAGAGGAAGCGGGCAAGACAAGTGACTCACATTTCCAGACGACGAAGAACCGATTTCTCGAGTCCCACTTCGAATGCCACGTCAAGATCAACCACATTCTCAAGAGCTTTGGCCCCCCAGAGAGCGGTGACTGACGTTCTCTTCGAAGGAGCCCCTTGTGTCTGGAGTTGCATCGACTTCTGCCTTCAGACACGCAATTAGCAGAATTGGAGGTATGATAAGCGAATAATCATACCCTTTCTCAGAAAAGTTGGCAACGGATAAACGCACTCCGGCGTTTGAAGCACATGGCCCAAGGGCGTATGCATGAAGCAAGTTTAAAGCTTTGCTAAATTCGCGCTTGATATTTCGCTCCAGTTCCTTCCTGCGCACTGGAAGAGGAGCAAATAAATTTTCTATGGTGACTGTAGTGCCTTTCTGACTTCGATCAGCAAATAGGAATGGAATCGGAGGCTGGCAGACATACCTGCCTCGCGACAACCTCGCGACTTCCTACTTCACCTGTCTTTCGCAGGTGCAAACATGTTCCTTTGGGGCTGGTTTCTTTAGTTGCAGTAGTCACCGAGACCTTCTCGCAAAGAGCGCAAAGCGACGACAGTGCTTCCCCTCTAAATCCAAACGTTTGAACTATGCTCAGATCTTCGTAAGTTTCCAACTTGGAGGTATGGTGCTTCAGGCCTGGTGGAGAAATATTAATTCAAAAACAGGGTTAACCTGGGTCAGAGCATACCAATGCTCTCGAAGTCTTCGTCAGCAATCCCAGATCCATTGTCAATTACATCTATAGACTTCAGACCGTAGTTCTTGAACCGAATTTCTAGGAAGTATTAGGACATTTCTGATGCATGGCGAAACAAAGTCTCACCAATATTCGTGGACCCAGCATCAAGGCTATTCTCCACCAATTCTTTCACGGCTGTTTGCAGGTCGACGACAACCTGTCCCGACGTAATTCGATGAACGGAGCCTTTGTCAATGGCTTTGATCTGGTTAGAGGCCATTTTCACGACTTTCTAGTGATCTAATTTTCGATAGTTTGAGCAGAATGGGAGGACGCTTAAGCAGACATTGTGGCCGAAGCTCAAGAGGGTCTGACAGAACGGCTTCGCGAAAGCGTTACTTACCACGATGTGACACTGTCATGTGAGGTCTGTCACATCACGCACGCGTCGAACCTAATGAGGGCCTGTACAGGGTCTGCGCTTTCAGCATGTTATGAGGAACTAAAGGTCTAGCACGTTCCATTTAAAGAGAATAGCTCAAACGTAGATAGTATATACGAATTTAACAGTACAAAAACGTAAGATGTAACAACTTCACTGAGAGTGAGATCTCCACTTCCGAAGGATTCGTTTCCGTTTGTAGACGAAGCGAGAATAATCCGCACCCAAAACGCATCCCAAAGCTCCTTCGAACCTGGCTCTAACTAGCTCATCTCTCGTAGCTGTGCCCTCCACGAGAGACACCAAGGTGACGTACGCATCCCGGAACGTCTCTCGGACATGCTTGATTCCGTATGTTTTGAACCCCAAGTCCACGGTCGAATCCGCAGGGTCAGTAATGCAAAGCAGATACTTCTGAATGGTCCGGTGCAGGAACGGTTTGGAGGTGTATCTGACGCTTTTCGAGGAGAACTGGATCGATTTGTTCTCATAGTCAAATTCTTGACCGTAAAACCGAAGGAATCCAAGGAGGGCCGAGCCCAAGTCCACCGGCACCCCGGAAGGCCCAGGCGTCCGAGAGCTGGACGACGTTCCTTGCGACGAGTTGCTGGATGTCGAAGAGGCCATTGAGACCGACCTCAGCCCTACCACCGCATCGCCTAATACACCATCCGACCCTTTCCCCCGCCGTGGCATCCCTAATTTCACCCACGCGACTACCATCCAGAACAACAGATACGAATGGACCCCTCCTGTGTACGTCGACCCCAGTCTCCGGATGGAGAGGAACATTTTGAGGACCATCACCAAGCACGCGATAACCGTCCTATCTCCGTTACCCTCCCCGGTATCCCCCTTGAACCATGCCTGAACCGCATTTGTTGCCCTAACAGCATGCCCATCTGCCACACTCAGCGCTATCTCAATCCCCGTAACCGCATCCACAATTCGGAGCAAGGGGGCGGCAAAATCGTCAAGGAGAGAGTCAATCCTACTCGCAAACCCCGAGTTCCATATTTCGTTTTCCAGAAGGGATAGAGGGATCGGAAGAGAGTCGATGACCATCTCGATATCGGAGGTAGGGAAATAGAGGCCCGTGACGCACGAGCCCACGGGTCGAACCGTCGATATGGGGGTTATCTTCTTGATAACTGCCGTGAACCGAGCGATCAGATTCCGTCGAAGGTAAACCTCGTCCTTGGTAGGCCGCATGTACGCCATGAAATGCTCAATCTCGCGGTGCAGTCTACAGGGAAAAGGTCAATCCAAAGACCCATACTCGAGTTGGATTTAAAGGACATAGGAGTGGGCTAGGAGAATGGGGTTACAACTTACGATAGGCGCTGAGAGAACCCCACGTTCGCCTGCGCAGGCATCCATGGCGGAGGCTCAATGCTAGACGACTTCGACACAAACTCGCCACAGGGAGGGATCACAAACCCCATGTAGTCGGTATAGTCCTTTATCCTCGAGGGTCGTCCATCCATCATATTATCCTTCAACATCATTCCCAACATGTTGTCCGACATCGTTAAAAGCGATCCTTTCGACCCAGCCTCAGTTCCTAAATCGCCTGGCGGGCCGAGGGGAAAAGGTGTAAGGTCAATCCGAAGGCTATGGGGAGGGACTTGAGAAAAGTAAGCGCAAGATTTCAGGAGCAGATATACCAGAGTACGCACCCTATATAATACTCCCAGGTGCTGTCAAGACATCCGCAAAAGCTACGGTGTAACGAGCTTCTTCCTTACCAACTCCGCGCTACTAGAGCGGTCAATTACGGGGTCGAAGAGGGTGATTGTATACATCTCGTCCACCATGGGTAGTAACCCTTATGCAACCTCACGCAAACAAGACCGGGAACCAAGGCCTAAGGGTTGCCGCAGCGCCTCGAATTGGAATGCCTTCGGCTTCGATCAAAAGGCTAACGTTAAACCTGGTCTCCTAACAAAAATAGTCACTCCGCAGGGCATGAAAAGCAGCACGAGAGCATCAGGATTGGTCTCATAAGTACCAAAATATACATCCTGTAAGATATGAACAGCAATAAGTAAACGATAAAAATACATTAGGCGGAGGATGAAGTATAGGAATCCACGAGACCAAGAGATAATCTATCGTCCATCATCAATCACTCGTCTCCCCCATCTTCACCAAATATCTTCGCAAGTGCATCATTCCCTTCATCCGCGGGTGCTTCATACACCGCAAACGCCGCACGCTTTCCATTACCCCTACTAGCAAGATCGTCGCCAGCCGTAGAAGCACCAGCAACACGAGCAGATTCTGACAGGTCTGAACCTGGCGCCGCAGAAGACGTCCACCCCTTTCCGCGATCCGCAAAAACCTCGGGGCTGCGATCAAGAAGCACCTCCAAATCCTTGTCGCTCAGCACACCAGCCTTGCCTTCCTTGGTATCAGATACAACTTCGATCTTTTCGCCTTCCAGTCGGAGGAGGTTGGCGGCCATCTCAGCCATCGTCTCCTTCTTCCCACTGATGGCACCTGCGGGGGTCTTGAATTTGCCTAGAGGTTGGGAATAGAACGCGTCAGTATTCAGAACGGTAACAAAAGTAAGGATAAGCAGACGAACCTTTAGCAATGACCAGAGCCTCCAATTTCTTCTTCTCCGCTGCACGCTGCATGATCTTAGTCTCGACCGTATGCGCACTGACAAGCCGGAAGATGAGCACAGGCCTAGTCTGACCAATTCGGTGGGCTCGATCTTGGGCTTGAGCATCCATTTGAGGATTCTAGTCATGAGAACGGCGTCAATACCAATTAACAACAAACGGCAAGGATATCCAAGACACATACCCAGTCCTGGTCATAGAAAATGACCGTATCAGCTGCCACAAGGTTAATACCCAACCCTCCCGCTCGTGTGCTCAACAAGAACAACCGAGGCGCATCCGGAGCGTCGCCAGCCGTTTGGAATCTGTTCATCTGCTCCTTTCTCTCCATCGGGCTAGATGAGCCGTCGATACGGCAGATATTCCACCCCATAAAGTCCACCGCCCAGTCCTAAAATCGATATATGAGTTGTTACGAGTAAACTTGTGTGGGTTGACGTTTGACCTCACCTCGATGATGTCTAACATAGTCGTAAACTGGCTGAATAGCAACACCTTGTGATTCCGACGGAATAATTCCCGAAGGAGACGATCCAGCACCATCATTTTACCGCTAGCGTTGACAAGCTCTTCTCCCAAGATCGGTTGAAGTGTTTGCTCGTCTATAGGCCAGTCGAACAGGAACGGATGCGAGCACACTTTCCGTAGCTGCATAACCGTATTCTGGAGCTTCATATTGTTGACCTTTACAACTGCAAGAGACCGTCAGCCGCGCAAATATGAAGAATGAGCTTGACAAGCTACCTTTCTGGCGATTCTGATGTTCCATTGCAGCGCGCAGCTGTTCCGCTTCCTTCTCCTCTTGCGTAAGCTTACGCTTGAAACCCCTCCTATCGACCTCTCCGCGTTCGAGCATCTCGAAATACTCATCGTCATCACCGTCGACATCATAATTCTTCGTTCCACGCTTCGTTCTCAGCGAGCGTTTGTTCTGGGATTCTTCCTCCTCTTCTTTGGTATCAGGTTCGTCCTTGGAGGAACTAGACTCGGCTGCAGCAGCCTTAGCTTGACCTCCTCCTGTACCACCCTCGATCAACCACTTCCTGAGTCCACCATCGAGGACGTGGTTGTAGGCTTCACGTTGCCGCACACTCAGTGGAGCGTAGAGAACGTATTCCTTCTTTGGCGGGAGGTTCATTTCCACGTCCACTTTGAGCCGACGCAGCAAGAATGGCTTCAAGATCCCATGCAACGACGTGATGATCTGCGACGACTGGTCTGAAGGTAGAGCGTTCTGGAGTTCAGGGAGGTTGAAACTAGAGGATGATAGTCAGCGAAAAAAGGATTCGGGATGGAAAAGGAGCTTACAGGTCTTGGAACGAGTCGATGTCGGTGAAGATGTCGGGAAGGATAAAGTTGAGCAGCGACCAAAGCTCGGCGAGATTATTCTGGGAGAAACTAAGCACGAAGATGAGACCAAAAGCAAGGAATACGAACATGAAGAGGCGTTCCGGTAAGGATCATTCGTCCGGCACTCTTGTACTGCTTGATTTCCTTCATCAGCTTGCAATTGAGGTTCTTCAGCCTATGCCCTTCGTCGACCACGATATAGCCCCAGTCGTATTTGGAGAGGTGAACCCTATCCCGGATGATGATGTCGTAGGTCGTTACGACAATGGGGAACGACGACAGTGCCTCTTCGTCAATTTTTGTAGGCTCCTCTCTCTTCGATTTTTTGGCAGGGCGGCCGCGTTTCGACTTGGTGGGCCCCTTTGCAGGTGATGACTTCGTCGGTCGCTGGTGCGGTAACGCCATGACAGTCCGTCGCATTTCTGCTCGATCTTCAGGTGAACCATGGTACATACAGACAGGTATCTAGGAAACCGTCAGACATATCCCCTAGGCCCAGGGTATGCAACTCACCGAAGGGGCGAACTTCTCGTATTCGGAAACCCAATTATGGAGTACACTCAGCGGACATACGACGAGGAATGGCCGACTGTTGTGGTGCTCCCGGAGGTAGGCACTAAACGAAATCGTTTGTAGAGTCTGAATGGGAGGCTTAGCCGCCAGTTTCCGTGAACTCTGAGGAGTAGACTCACCTTGCCGAGACCCATCTCGTCCGCCAGTATACCAGAAATGCCATTTTGGTCGAGAGACACCATCCACTGAAGACCCTCCAGCTGGTACGGCTTGAGCTTGGCTCCAGTAATCAGGGCAGGCTGCTGGAACGGTTGGCCAGAGTCTTCTTCCTCCTGAGCCCCACTAGGCCCGTTATTAGTCTTTGCCCGCTTCTTGCCCTTGAGACTGCCAACAGGCCGTCCACGCTTGCTTCCGGTCTGCGACTTCTCCTCCTCGAGCTTCGCGAGTCGCCGCTGAGTATCTTCTTCCATCCGTTCACGCAAGATGTTTGAGTATATGGTAGACTTTTCCAGGATATGGTGAAGCTTCTTCAGTCGTTCCTCCATGTCCTAAAACGTCATGAGTAACAGCGCAGAATTTTTGAAACCAGACCGCACCGAATCGTTGAGAGAGATAGGATCTTCGGTCTCTTCTACTAGCTCCTGTTCCTGAAACGGTCAGCCACAACCTCAAGAATCGGAATGTTGGACCTACTTCGATATCGAGGTCAGCAGCATCACTGGTTGCGCAACTGTATTCCGATGCTGCATTGTGTGGTGGTGACGAAGCTGCGGTGCTCGTGGCGCGCTCGGAGAGGGAGGCGTCGTCGAACCCAAAGATTGGTGGCGAAGAAGGGGTAGAGCTCATTGTGGACGACGTTGAGGGACGCGACTGTCGGTGTCGCGCCATTTCCTATGGGAGCGGAAACAAACTCCGCTTCAAATCGCGAGATGCCCTGCCCTGAAGCTCAATAATCATCGGTGGCGTTCTCCACATTCGCGTCAAATTTCTCCCACTCCTGCGGTCGCATTCTCTACATTTTCCTTCAAGTCGAACGAGGGACAAGATAAAAGTACGATTTGCAACAAAAAGGGACCAAAAACACGTAATTTTGGTTACTCAGACCAGCGGTTTCAGGGTCCAATCGACCGCGAGAGGACGATTCATTGCCATCGGTACCGAAATCAGGGAGCACGCGGATCTCATGTGACCGCGACCCACTTTGTCTCGCGCAATTTTCAGCCACCGAGAGCCACCGAACTAACCAACGATTTGTGCCCGATGTATACCTGATCAACGATGTAAATACTCCAGCTTCCAGCTTCAATTTTGAGGCTCTAGGCTCGATTTATGTCGATTTTTTGGAGTGCTCGATATCATTTGATGCCCCAGGGAAGATTTACGACGCTCCTTGTATTCGGTATCCCTTGGCTCCGACAAGAACTTCCTTGAGTGGAGTTCACTTACGTTGGACTTTACTCAACAAACCCCCCTCTGGAACAACATATACGATTAAGCGAGGATCGATAAGGCGATGTGATTTACAAAGATAGATACACTGTTTGGATCAAACGAGACTAGACAACATGCTCACGTTCTATAAGTACAAGAGTCCGGGAAAGCAAATTTAAACCTGTCCATCGATTACACCCTTCTTCATCGCCCTCCGCCGCATCTTCTTCTGCTTCTCCTCCTCCCGCACCCGCAGGAATTCCTGGGTCTTCATGACAGCGGCTATGTGCACTTCCTGGTCCCGTTGACTTCGGCCAACGGTTTCGCTCAGGATACCCGCCTTGAGCCTCAGGGGAGGGCCCGTCACAACGTCGAATCTTTCGACTTGCTCCTCGCATTTCCGATTCCTTCTGTAATGGACTTGACGCTTTTTCACTTCCGACTCCCCCACCTCTTTGTCGCAATTCAGACACTTCATCCTCGTATCGTTTCGGTGAACCAGGTGATCAAGGTGAGAGCTAAAGCCATCGCCTTTTGGGAACACCCTGCGACAGTTGTTCACCAAACAAACAATGTTGCCGGTGTCAGGGCAAACTTTCAAGCCGTGTGCTTGCCGGATGTGCTCCTCGTACGCGCCCAGTCGAGGTTCAAGTTCGTAGTCGCACTCGTCTTCCCACTCGCAATAGCGTCCTGAGAGGAGGACTTTCAGCGCTTCGGAGTGCGTATAGGGC
>SDEE01000526.1:0-35054 GCA_004126415.1 Candolleomyces aberdarensis | reverse complement strand
TGCCGACCTCTCGCACAGATCTCCAGTAAGGGGCAGGTCTGTACGAGCTTAGCAGATCAACCAAACGGCATGATCTGCAACGCAGGCAGATCTTGTGCAGACACAAGATATCTGCTGAGCGATTTTTTGCTGATGTCGTTGAATTTTGCCTTTTTGTGTGGGCGTTGTTCTCAGGAGTCGTAATTCTCAAATCGTAGACCCTGCGGTCTGCGTACTATGAATACCAGGGTGTCCAGCCCTGCCCGGACGGGCCATTGTATAAGGAACCAGATTCGCGTTCGCGTGGGGATCGAACACGCGGTCCGGCAAACAAAGACAAGCCGGGTCAGCGTTACTCGGACCACTGTCCATTGTTCTCAAAGCCACGAAATATGGAGCGGATGGTAAATCGAGCCACCATTCGATTCCATCCGCGGTTTACTGAGACTGTAGGAACGGATTGAGCGTCCATCTAGCCCCCCCACTGCCAAATTTTTTCGGGGAGCCACAGCCTCCCCAGAATCACAGAAGCAAACGAACAATGCTTAAGGAGGAACGTCATCTGGACTTCATGTGCACTGTCAAACTTTTTGGACAGAGGATCCACGCCCCCCGCTGTTGACCTGACCCGACCTCAGCGCGAGCGCCTTGATTCTCCTGAAACATCTATGGAAATTTATCTGTTTCTTCATCGATCTCGTAACGAATTTGTCGCCTTGTTCGAAGCCGGAGGTCGTGCAGAGAGATGGACTCCCTGTCATCACCGAAAGTAGGAGAGATTCTCGTTGGGTGGCTTCTACGTTCACTCAAGATGCGAACGAGTTGTAGCGCTGGTTAAACCTTCCTCCGGGTTATAATGCACCTTTCTTGTGATTTCGTCGACTTCACGGACGAGGTACTGCGTATGCCGCATATCATCGACTTCACCTGCCTCCTGTGTCGCTTTCAATCTGGTATCCCCAACACACCTATATTTTCGAACTACATTCGTCTGTATATCCTGGATGGCGCTCCCTCTCTCTGCTCTGGGCATCTCCAAGTGCGACTTATCCAAGAGCGGAAGGCGCTATACCTCGCCTGTGGGACGTCGTGCTCCATCATACTAGCAGCCTTTCTCGATCGCATGTCTGTCTCGGTTTACTCAAGTTTGAAGCGTTTGATAAAATGTGGGACGATAGGGAGATGGAAACCAGAGCAATCATTTCCTCGTAGCGGCACCGGTGGCTCCTCCCGGCACTGGCACTGGCACTGGCACTGAGCGCCTCCACTACAGAATTTTAATGATGGTGTTCATAGAATTTAGATATCTCAGGACAGCTCGCCAACGTATTCTCCAATCCCTGACAAGAGCAAGATTCATTAATCTTTCCAAAGTCATGAAAGTGCGTATTGATTAGGAGGAATGTAGGATATAGAAGAATGGAAACACAGTGGGGCAGTTATCAGAAGATACAATAAAAAGCGATAATTTAGACCAATCGCGAAGAGCCTGTTGATGGACGGAAGGCCTAGAGGGAGAGAAGTCAATCCTCCCACACAAGGGAAAACCCATCCCTCTCAATATAAACCTTTCTCTCTCTCCCAATCGAGCTCTCGCCATCGTTAACGATTTGCATAAACTCGTTAGTAGGCCTCCTAGACCTATACCCCGCATGTCGCATCATTCTCATCAACGCTTTCTGAGCCCTCTCCACCCTCTCGTTCCTAAAGTCGTTACTCCTCTCATAGACACCGTTAAGATCTTTGGCCCAAACGTACACATCCGACAACCTCACATACTCATTGAGAATATCAACAATGTTGCGCCTTACAAGGTTGATATGCCTAACGTTGTCGGCAGTTCTCTCTTCCTGCATACCGAAGCTTCGTTCTCGCAGCGAGTTGAGATATCCTTCGTTCCTCTTGAGCGTCTGGAACAGATCAAACAAACGATCTTTCCTAGTTCGCAGTGGACCGCCTCCAAGGCCAGACGAATAAACGGGCTCCTCAAAAAACCTCTCCCAGAGCGCGTTGTGGCATTCGTTGAGAAAGACGAGGTTGTTTGAAACTGACCCATCCGGCTTAAATAATCCGGGTATGTTGGAAATGATATTAATGTCGGCCTCGGAGAGTTTAGACTCGAATTTGTGGTAGCACCCTTCGAATCGGTAAGATAGTAGAGTGCATCTGAGCGTCGGCATGTTGCCGGTCGCTCTGACCTGTTGCTATTTAGTGTCTTGAGGTTCTGTAATCTCGGGGTGGGCGGGGATGGGGGGATGTTGAGTGCTGAGAGGTGGTTTCGACGAAGGGTATTCGATGTGGTCGTGTGCCGCAGAGCTTATATATAAAAGTAGAACACTGTCAAAGCACGCGGCGCGCGCCAGCCTGATTGTGACGGTCAAAGCCATCTACGATCGAGTGGGAATACTGTGCTTGGACGTGCATCAAAGACCTCGTGTTGAACGAACTCATGATCAAATGAGCATATTGTAAGAGTACACGTACTGACCATACAATGCATGGCCATTGTGTCGAGATTCGGCCCAACCCCTAAGTCCGTCGATTCCGATGAGCGTGCGGGACAATGAATATGCCATCAGCTCGGATGTTGGAAGGTCAACTCCATTGTGCGTGTCGTCGAGGCTCAACCGCAGCCATTAGACTCACTAAGTAACAATGAATGACAACTAAATTGCTCCACACACAAGTGTACCTCGGAGTCAACACTGAGCTCAATAAAACGTGCCCAAGCTACTCGATACTTGAGTAAAACCACAGGCCCTGTGAGGCTTTGAGTCTATAGATCCACGAACGCATCGAGAGCTCATTTAGTTCTCAGTCCTATCCCTACATCGGACATAATTCCTGACTCTTTGTCCTCCTAGATATTTTATGTGTCATGCCCGTCAAGTACAACTTACTCGCATATTCACACGACTCAAACATCCGCATAACAAGCACGCAATCGTTTCCACTTTCTCTGGTATCATCGTTAGCTTAGAGAAAAAGCGTCACAGACGACAATGGTCTTCTTAGAAAGAACTCAGAAGGTCCATTTGGAAGGGTTCTTCGCGAACAACCAAGAAGAATTCGAAGATTCTCTTTCTCACTCCGTTCATACCAAACCGGCATCGAAGAACTCGAAGTCAAATACGGTTTGACCGCTCAGTCCCAGACGCACACTTACTCGGAGCAGCTGCCGTGTTCAAATCTAGGTAGAGCTGAGACCTGCACAAACCCCGCGTCGCTTCTGCAGACTTACGTAGCTCGGCCGGACGCTTTTGTGTGGGCGAGAGAAGTCAATGGGTGGTATGAGAACAGATATCAGCTTAAATAAGAGAGGAATAATAGAGTAAACGAAGTTACCAGCGAGGTTGTCCTGAACTGTGTGCAGAATAACGAGGGGAGAGCGTACCTCCTTGGCCTCCCAGCGCAGGGAATGCAATGTTTATTCGGATCGTACTCGAAACTCCAATTCCGTTACCGGTAGCAACCATTATTATTATTCTGATTGCCACGACTGACGGCCAGCTACCTTTCTCTTTACATACCTTCGGTAAGAACACTCAACAGGTGCAGATGGCTTCCGGCCCGGAGCCAGCCGATGGGCGCTTTGTGGCTTAACAAAGATCAGCGCTTCCGACTCTTTTCCATGGTCTTAGATCCTAGCGTGCCCGGAGAGACCACGTACATGGAGTCGATTACAAGAAGGAAGGGGTTTAATGCTCTGTTCGTCGTATTTTTCCCCTGCAATAACGCTCAAAGTGTGTCTTTCCCTCATTTCAATGTCGACAGAGCCTCCCTCACCCTTTCATTTCCGTCGTCTCATCTGGGATTATCTAACACCCTCAAGGTGTCTCGGAACAAGAGCACCTGAGGCACGCGTGTTGTAAGCATTGTGCAATGATAGCTGAGTGTGACCGCGGTCCGACACGGTCCCTCAGAATCCTTCTTGTGATCAACATCCTCTGATTCGGTTTCCGTAATTTCGATAGACTTCTGTCCATCTCTGCCTGTCACCCAAGTAGCGTAGCCTGGGACGAGTCGGAGAAGTCCCATTCCTTACTTCTTCTGCTGTGAGCGCTCTTTCACGTGCCTTTTGTCTTTCAGATTTCCTTATTCATTCAACTGACGGGTGTGTATTTAGGTTCAAACTTTGTACAGGGACGTCGCGAATGCATCATGGATTTCGTGATGCCTTCCAATTTCTTTTGTCCCTTGGCTTATTCACTTACTTACTTCAGTCAGCTATTGGGGGGCTAGAACAAGCCTCTTTCCTTATTTTGCTCGGGGTTAGCTCGCCGCCGATGAACACTCTCGTCACTCGCAGCTGATTCAATAGGCAGACCAGTTGTCACCGTTTAATCCAGCAGGTCGTTTGATTTGGTCCATGATCCCACCCCATTTTAGGAATGTCGACAGAGAGGAAAGGAAACATGAGACACTGTTATACGACTTGGCTGCGCGTTCAATCTTTCGGGTGTAGGGCGGCAGGCACAGATGGGAACCGTGCTTGACAAACAAGGAATTGTTTCTCGAATTAGCTGATTTTGCTCATCTTCTTGGGTTTCCCTCGATGAATGCACATCGGCGCCCGACCGAATTCCAGCCTATTCCCTTTAAGTGGACCCTCTTTAGTCTCGTGCGAGGCGACTGTTCATCAAGATGCACCAACAGCTTCGTTGTGTGCGTCATCACCCTCTGCAGCGGCGTCGGATTAAAGGTGGGGAGACGGAAAGAATGATTATGATGATCATGAATCACTGTTGGAAAAACGACCATTCTTCAGTTCCCTTCTTTCCTTCCTCGTGAATGAATTGTATTGAGACCTGTATAAATCTTCTTCAACCTTATGCGAGGACCGGTGGAAATAAGAACGTCGCCACCCTGAGCTTCCAGCACGAGTGAGCCTTTCTCCTTTTCGTAAGTGATTCAAAGTTAGGAAGTACAATACATCCGCCATATAAGTGGTATACAGCTGTCCTGAGGGAGCTTTTCAAAGGCTATCTAACTTGGGTTCGTTAATCCCCGACCCCCACGGGTGCTCCGATTGGCTCCCGAAGCCTTAGACTGCTTGTCAGTGTCAAAGCGATTGGTCGTGTATGACCAGGGGCAGCCTACATATTAGGCGACTGGCCTGGAGCGTGGATTATCTGAGTGCTAGGCCATGAGTGGAGATATTGCGCAGTCATTCGCTTTCCCGGCTCGCTAAACTGATGTTTTTAGCGGCTCGTAAATGTGTCGCCGGTGATTGATTTGACCTCCGCATGCTTCGTGGAGTTTCCTGAATTTAGCCCAGTGCTCCGAGTCGAGGTTGTGGATATTTAAAAGCACATTGATTAAATGGAATAATACAACAAGGAGGCAGAGAGATCTTCATACGACGTGCAAACCCTCTGCGTATATAAAGGCTACAACGATTTAAAGAATGTGGAAAGAGTAGGTGCCAAGACAAATTCGATTCCAAGATTCCTAAAAATGAGGGGTATGTAGTGTAAGGGGTGAGTGGGTAATCGAATAGTAAATACGATAATACGACACCGAATGAAAGGCCAGACCAGGAAAAGAAATCGTGGGGAGCATAGGCAGTAGTAGGATCAATAGATAAGGAACAGGTTTGGCGATCCGGATATGGGCTACAAGAAGGGACAGTCGAAGGTAGTAATGAGTGAATGAAAGAAGGAGGGAGGAAGCGTCCGTTGCAAGTTCGTAGCAAGTTAGTAGCGTAGTAAGTAGTGTTACACGAAATTACAAGTGATTGCGTGCGCCACCTTATGCAGTAGAACACGACAGTGAAAACAAGGGACAAATTAGAATCATGGGAGTAGGGGATCAGAGGCAGGCACAGTTTAAATAGCGCCATGACATTATTTCGTCAGGTAAGAGAGCGAAAGAAACAGAAAGAAAGAGAAGATATCATCAAAAGAGCGGGCATAGGGAGGAACAAGTCAAATGAGTGTGTCAAGGAATGGCAAGTTGCAGGAGACGACGACGAAAAGCCGGTCATTCATGATGACGAGTCAAGTAGAGTCCCTGAAGCTCAGAGCTTACTCGAACTTGGCTGGAGCGGAAAGGTTTCGGGGGAAGGGTAGCTCGACTCCCATAAGGCGGCATGCTTCAGTGAGACGGGCACGCAGTTCACTAGCTTGAGCTTCGTTGGCTAGTACAGCGAATCAGCACTGTAGTGCATTCAAACAGGATGCGAAAAGACGTACTGGGACAGTCCCATAGATAATTCATAGTGTCGATGACTTGGAGTAGGCGGCGCCCAAGGTGTAAGGCTTCTTCCAGCGTGCGTTCGTTCTCCCAGAGTTGAAGGCAACTAATAGTGTCAGGGGTCAGGAGCAGACCGTCGAGAGGTAGTGGAAGGGCGCTTACGTGCTCAACTGGTGAATGAACCACTGGACCCTCCAAGGTCGCTGCGTGAGCTGGATACTTTCTGGGGACTGCAGATTGCTGGCAGTGGCAGCAGCACGACGGACAAGCTGGTCTTGATAGTAGACTGAATAAAAACCGGGATCGAAGATCAGTTGTGGTCGAGAACCCAGAGAAGAGCCACTCACTCCAATCCTCGGCGTGTTTACGTTTGAAGATGGGACCTGGAGTCAACTTAAAGCCGTGGTCATACCCTTGAAGCCTAGAGAATGAGGCGCGAGCACAGTGAGCTTGCGAAGGCTAGGTATGGCTCCAGAACGTACCTCCTGAGAGCTTGCGTAACAATCATTCGAATACTAAAACCACGATGTCAGCTGCCAAGGACAATCATGACTACAAAAGTGAAACATACTTGTGAATGTGCTCCCGAGTGGTGTAAATTAAGGCGGTGTCCAAGCTACAGTTATGGGCGTCGAGAGACTCCTCGATCGCTTGAGCCTCTGCCCATGCTTCGGAGATGTCCTCAGAAACGTGGTCTTCGTCGTTCGCGGAGACGTATCGGAACCGATTGCAGTAGTTCCAAAGGAGCATGCTCCTGCAATACAAAGCCCAGACAGATTCTTTGGGCGTTAAGCCATCGCGAGCGGCATACGCAGGTTGAAGGCGATCGATGATTTCACCAGGGAAGAGAAGCTGATACTGAGAATACTAGATCGTCAAACATGGAATCAATAACAACATAGTAGGGAGAACACATACCGACCCGGGATCGCTCAGGTGGAACTTGGGCATGGACCGGTTATCCGTCGCAGCTTGAGCCAAGAATCCAGATATCAAAGACAGCGCACTCCAACACAACCGACGAATCTCCTCATCTCTGACCTGCTCCGGCGACCACGAAGCGTCCCAGGGTGGAATATAACTTCGAGTGTGGTACGGGTCGACGGGGGAAGGAACGAAGCAGGGGCACTTGTTCCCGGCTGCGAGGTGGTCGCGACCTTCAGGGTAGTACACAACAGGTACGCCTTGCTGGAAGCGGCAAGCATCGGGGTCGCGGGCGTCGATCATCGTCAAACGAAGTTGATGGATATAGTCGTCCAGCTCAATCAAAGCGCTCAAGGCACGACCATGGGTGTAATTAGGGTGCGCGGAGGACTCGAACAAGGCAATGATCTGCAGGGAACAAGCATGAGACAAAGCGTAAGTATAACCGTCTCCTCCGGTGGGTCAATAGGTGAATAACTTACCAAGGCAGCGTAGGCATACGTGGGATCAGCCCAAGCGATATCAAGAGCCCTCTTCGCCTCCTGGAAGAGGTTGAGAGCCATTTGGAGTCCCGCTTGACCATCCTCCACGCTACTAGAGCGCATCAATCTCGCCATTGCGAGACAGGCCCAGATAAATCCAGGATGGATTCTCGCCCGGTATTGCTCGTGCCACAGCTGCTTCTCCAACGCATCGACGTTGATGAACGAAAGATAATGACCGGTTCCGTCGACGCTAATAAGGAAGGTGAGACGGGTCAAAGAAGAGAGTAGAGGGGAGCGTACGCAATTCGAATTTCGTGTGCAATCATCGGTACCCTGGGTATTTATCAGCATCGATAAGGGTGAGGATAACAAAAGGACGCACCCATGTCCCTTCAAGAGGCGAGCCCAGTTGGCGCTGAGCTGACCCTCGAGTCCGTTCAGAGGCTGCAAGCTGATATTTCGAGGCACAGCTTCTGGGGATTGGAACGTGTTTATATCCAACTGACGAGGAAACGAAGACTTGGCATAGTAACCTTGGTCATAGGTGGGCTCCCGTCGATACAGAGGCGACTGGTCAGGCTAGCGAGAACATGGTTAGCTTTAACTCAGAGGTATGATGGAAAGGTGGATACCTACCCTTGAAAGGAGTCCCGGATGATCGGTGGCAACACGCATGTCCGTTGGGGAAGAAGCATTAGGATGAGGAGCATACTGATAGCCCGGCGGAACCCGATCTTCAGGGCGAGTGAAAGTAGTGGGAGAACGAGTAGCTTCAGCGGACATGATGTTGTCTTTGACGGCGCGAGATTGGGCGGTTTCGCGAGGTTCTTGGGCTCGATCGATAGTGGTCTTCTTTCGCTTTGGAGCAGGCACTGGATTTGAACTATCTGGAGGAGGTCGCTTTTTACATGATCTCTGGCGTGTGCCAGGACGCTTGTCTGGCCCTCTACGCTTCGGCACAGAGTCGTATTCGCATTGATTATTCCGACGGGCGCAATTATTACATCCGGGTCGTGTAGAATCGCATCGTATTTTGCGAGCACGGCTGGAGACAAATGAGACAGAACGCAATCCGTTCATGAGCAATTCCGTTAAAAGGCTTAATGAAAGCCATAAAAACAGATATTTGCTTACCAGTTACGACAGGCTATGACAACGTTCGACGATTCCTTTCTCCGTTCCGTTGTCGAAGCGGTGGTTGGCGGCGGCGCAGAATGTTCTGTGCGTTCTGTTGGAGGAACGAGCGGTGTTCTATGGTCGGGGTTCATCGACACGGCCACTGACGTGCCACTGGGTCGGGAATAGGGATGATCTGGAGGTGACGGTCCTCCAGGCAACCGTCGCTCCGAAATGTGACCATACCAGTCCACCGAACTGCCTCCTCCGTGGCCAGGGCTAGGGATACGAGGGTCCGAGGAGTGCAGGTCGAGCCCGAGATGGCTCCGTGGAGGATGACTGGGTGGCGACGGATGGGGTAGATAATGGGTGTTGGAGTAGGGGAGATGGCGCGAACTTTCGAGGACAATCTGATTCTGCTGAGACGCTAGCGAATAGTCGTGGTGGTACTGAGGTGTTGCAAGAATACTTGGTGCTTGTTGAACGTCAAGTTGATCATGTTGATACCGGACTTATTTGACGGAAGGTGTGAATTAGAAAGCTCATATGAAGTGGATACGATAGCAACACCTACAACTGTCTCCGGGAGCAGCACCGTATAGGACGGGGGAGTGCATGCCAGAACCTTCTTCGCTCGATTGGGGCCCGTCGTCGTGGTTCATGGTGGTGTGGAAGGAATAAAGGTCGCCGTTCGGGCTGACAACCATGATTGATAGAATAAAGACAAAGAGAAAGCAGGGGAAGGGACGCTTACTGGAGCGTTTCCTCTTAGCCACGCGTGTTCTGGATTTCTGGAGCAACAAGGAGAAACTTCCTTGCCCACGGTAGATCGCTACTCCAGTCAGAACCAGATTATGAAACCTCCCTCGATTCGAGATCGGACGATGATATAGATGGGCTTTTTTTCCGTCGCCCCCGAGATCCTTGATTCACTGGCAAGGCAGGCGCTAGACGCTGGAAATCACAAAGAACTTCACACTATGTCAGAAATATTCCAGAAATAGCGTAAAATTGGAGGAAACTCGCCTGCAGGTTTGAGGTTGAATTGCGGTTTGGGGCCAAGTTCATGGCGTTAATGGAAGAGCTGGCCCTAGCCTGCAGGAGTCCATGTTTCTCCTTTCGGAACATACATCCCACGCGGCACGGAACCGGCGCGATGGGTCGTACCTGCCCATGCCACGTGAATGCTCTTTCCATTTCCGGATATGTCCTGGACCCTTGCGGCCACGTTGTCGGTGTCAGAATTTATTCGCCGAGGACCATTTCTGGTCTCGTCGTCGAGGTTGTCGTCGTCGTTGCCTCGTCGTCTTCGAAGTTCATCAACGACGACGAGTGGCAGGGAAACCACCGGTCAGCTGGTCTGCTCATCGCTGTGCAAGTGGTCAAATGCATCCAATAGTCCCCTTCCAGTACGCCGCCATCCAATCTGGATTCTTGGCTCGTCCGCTCAATCCGGATATCAGAGATATGTAATGGCGCGATGCGCCATGCCGTTCCCAGCTTCTTTCCATTATTGTCGCTGAAATAACTCGAAATTATGCGCAACCCTGAAAGTGGGCGTAGCCTGCCCGTGTCCAAGGCCCTGCGGCGAGTGCTAGGAAACAACCTGGAATTGCGGTCTTCCAATGGAAACGGAAACCAAGATCGCGGGTTGCTCAGGCAAGCCAGGAGCAATGTACGATTGTCGCTCCCATGGAAAGTTGTCGGAGAGCGACCAAACGTTTCAACTCGACGCCGTCCCACCAATGTGAAAAAAAAGATGAAATAAAATCCAAAGGAGAGGACCATGGGTGAGGCGTACCAATCCGTGTTATCAGTGCGCACACTGAAAGCGTCTTTTTCTCTCACGGACGTCCAGCGCACCCTTGATGGTCTATCAGACGAGTCTATCTTGACGCACAGCTGTTTGCTCTGATGGTGGTCCAACGTTTTTCCGAGATCCGCAAGATAACTCCACACTCCAAGCCTCCCCACTGGCCGTCCGAGACTAGGCCCTTTTGTCATTGATGACGGACAAACGGACGCTCGCCCGAAAGCATACCTCATTCGAATCGTAGATTCTGCCTCAGCATGTCCCGTTATCGCGACTGCAGGCCGTCCTTCGAATTCATCTCAACCTGGTAAATGAACGCAACCTTGGTGCCTCATGTCCTAGACGTTCTGTGGTTCTTTCCCTATATGTCTGCATTGATATCTCACATGTCCAGAAACTCACCTCATCTTTGCAATTTCCAAAACGATTTTTCTGCTTTCGTGTTACTCGGTGGGACCGTGTCTTCCGTGGACGCCAGCCAACAAGCTGGTGCCGAAAGGGCTTCCAAAGTGAGATCATATCTTCGCCGTACAAGCTGCGCGGCGCCTGCCCTACTTGCTCCTTACATACTCGTTATGTCAACTACCACCGATGCAATCTCTGGTCTTCATTCTGGAGCTCCCTCTGTGATAATTTGTGCTTCTTTGTGCATCTCCAATTTCCGGCAGCCTAGCTAGTTCCCAAGTGCGCTCGAAAGACGGCGTTCCTCTCCCTTCTTAGAGAACGAACAGATGCTAAAGGGAAGGCTGTGTGCATTTATCGCTGGGCTTACGTTGCGTAAATTACACACCGGCCCTGTATATTATGAGCGCCAAAACGTTTGTTTCTTTTGGCGTTATACCGTCACCTCAATTCATTTGTTTCTTTCTTATGGATCGCTCCAAGCATCGAGACTGATCGATTTTTCTTTACACATATATCCTTCTTTTGTCACATTCATAGAAAGGAAAAATGGAAAGGGCACATAGACGGAGACTAGAGCGCAGGACGGAAGAGACGCTCATTTAACTATGCATGTCAACCTCACATCGATCGGGGAGTTCCATCGATACACGACCCGGTCTGTCTTGGGATTCGTCATTCCCGTTCAAGCGAAGAGGGCAAATAAGTATGTAAACATTCTCAGTTCGCCGACCTCCTGTGCTGGTATATATAGATTTAATGAATGACATACTCATCTATTTCGATGACCACGCAGCACACGATGACGAATTCGACCCGGATGTCCTTTCGACAAAGGTCCGTCTCTGAGTTCCTCCTGGATGGTCTTTCATAACCTCGGGATTTCCAAACGAGCTCAGACCTCTGCAGTTTACGGTACGTGCAGATGCATCATAATTTACTGATTGAGGGCTGATACGTCCGCAGCGTTGGCATCCTAATATCAGAGAATAGATACAGCTTTCCTCGATTTCAACGGCAGACTTGAACACTCCATCCGGTTCCTAACATTCACGCAATGGGATGCTGAGGTACGGCCGTGGTCGGGACGTCTGACCAGCTGAGCCAAGGCCTAGGCCCCATTCGATCCCTCCAACATACATGTGGACGCTGGAAAGGGGAGGTTGGCTGTAAGCTGTACTAAGGAGGAGTTTCAAAAACAGGAGAGGCCACATCCTATCCGTTATTCACATCATGATCGCCAATCTGAGTCTGAGACTGAAAAAACTAGGAGCCAAGGCCCGGTGACAAGACGTCAGGACAGCTCGTGCATGTTCTCGTGCTCACGATTGTCTTTCGCGGAGCCGTACCCGTAGCCCTGACCTCCGAGTCGCAAGGGAGCGTGGCGTACGTACACCTTCAGGGGTCTGTTGCGTTGAATTCTGCTTCACTCTGTACTATTCAATTTGATTTCGAGATCCATGAGTTTGGACAAAGACCAATGCGGGCCACTGTCGGGGCATACCAAAATTCGACAGACTGAAGATTGAGAGAGCGCACGCGCATCCGTTATCTCATGCTTCCTGGGGCCTAGAGCAGAATGGCGGCCCACAAAAGCCTCACAGTCAAGACAGGGAAACTTCCAATTTCACAGTACCCGCGCAGAAAGGGAGTTTGAGTGGGTCCACGCGAATCAACTGACAGACGTTGCGTACCTTTTTCGATGTTTTTCCCTTCATTCCCCTTCCCACTGGCAGGAGCGACAAATTTCCAACGCTGAAACCGAAATCGAATTGTATTGGTGGGTATCGGTGGAGTCTAGGGTAGCAAGCGCCCAAGTCTGCCACCGCTGAAAGGACCCTAGCGGCGGTGACCGGCCACAGAACAGAAAGCGATGGGAGGATGACTCACTGATGGCTCTGATAACATTTGAATCGGGACGCCCAATCTGTATGACCCGAACGAATACAATACTGATTTCATCACCATCACCCGACCCCGTCTTGATTCCGTGATTCCGTAGTAATACTCCCACCACGTGGAATAACCTTTCGAGCGCTTCCCATGCCAGGTGTTGTTTGTGGCACGCGTACTGGCACCGGAGGTGTACTGGTGCCGTTGGACCATGTCGACAATCCCGCTACTGCGCCCGACTCGGACGTTGGTGGCCCTTTGCAAATCGCCGAAGAGAACGCAGCCTTTGGTCTGGGGAATCCCGACAGTAGACCTAGGAGAAGGAGTCGTTTGACGGCTTGTATTCCAACTCGTGCGATCCGTTGGCTTATAGAGTACATTTGAGGGCGCCTAACCATGTATTTTAGTTCGACGGATGTGCTATTGGCTCCGCCCGAGGTGATGTAAACCTCTGTCGGATTGGATTGGCGAATGAATTGCTGCCATGGCTGGTTAAAAACGATGAGCTCGCAGTCTTTACGGTGACTACATAATTCATCGTTGGCCTCTCAGTCTAAACAAACCGCGACAAGAGTTCACTTGGCACTTATTCTGGAAGGGTGGTAAGCCCTACGTCGATACTCGAACGGCAGGTTCCATCCCAATTCCGCCGCGCCTCGCAGAATGCATTCAACATGTCATGCCAAGCTCGGCGTACTATAGGCCAGTTGTATGTCCTCCATCTGGGTAGACGCTAATCCGACCCAACTCGCCGCCCCAAATCCAAGAACCCCCACGGTGGGTCAACACTTCTGTATCTTTCACCGTTGACCAGTTCATTGATAGTTGGAACAAACGCTTGGTCTACCCGAATCGTTTCAGACCCATGTCCAGAGAACTGAAACGAAAAACACACCTGTCCAAAAGAGAGTCTTGTGGTCTTCACTTCTCCATCGCAAAGTGTCCAGCGATTTTCTCACTACTCCGTCCAACTTGTCCAGTATCGTTCGTATGCGTGTGAAGGTTTCGGGATCTGATACAGCGAGCAACGAGTTAAGCGGTGCATAAACGCGATTGAACTAGACGCAAAGTCAGTTGGTGTGGATAGAAGTGATGAGGGCGAGTTTTACTCACCACGATCTGGTAGCCATTCGTGAATGGGTACAACTCGACGTCAGAAAGGGCGCGTTCGATGCTTGACCGTGCGCTTTTGCCCGAAATGGAACGAAACATACGCAGTAGCACTCCGTGGTTGTCATTTCTTGCTCCAGCAGCTTTCTCTAGAACACGGACTGATTCGACCAACTTAGAGGGAAAACGGACGAGCGTAGATTCGAGTTGCTGGTGAGCCTTGACACGTTCGTCAGCCGACTGGAAAACGAGACGAACGAATGTAAGTCGTCCAAAATCTGGAGTGCATTGCGGCAAAAATGGTTCATCAATGTCATTGAGATAGGCGACGAATTCCCGCAACCGGGGAAGGTACGAAATACGTGGGGGGCGAACGATATCGGCGAGGGTGCCTTGGCATACCTTCGACAACTCCAGCTTTTCCAGATCAGGGCAATGTTCGAGAAGGGGAGTGAACTGGATGCGGGACCCATGAATGGTGACAGAGAGCGTTTTTAACGAACATGCAGAGCGAGTTATTAGCGACTGGATACCGTCGAGAGCGCTGGATGAATCTGATACGACTCTCAAGCGCTCCAACGCTGGTAGAACCAGCGGAGCTAGAACGGTACCTACTGCGCACCACCGTAGATGGAGGTTAAGAGAGGAAAGATGAGGAATGGGGTCCGATGGAGAGTATGTCGTTACAATTGGAGTCGGATTATCGGTGTAATACGAAAGGTCTTGGATTTTTGACTCGGCTTGCAGGATTTGCACAATAGACAAGGAATAATCGGACCTTTCCACGTATGTACGAATTTGCGAAAAGGGAATCTTGAAATTCATACGGAGAGGACAATCGACTTCAACGTGGCGGAGGGCGGGCGCCTTTTCGAAGGCGTAGAGAAATCCACCATAGGAACCTCCATGATCAGGGATACGGAGTTTGAGGGTATGTAGGAGCGGAACTTGGTCGATAAGAGCGGACGATAATGCCCGAAATGAATGAGAGTGGACGGAAAGAAACTCGGCGTGACCCCACTGCTTTGATCGCTGCGACAAGGCAAAGAAATCGGGGTGGTTCTTGCGACTTGGATGATAGTTGCATATGCTGAACTTCAGTCTGTCATAGTCTATATTCTCCGGGAGGATGCGCCTCTCGAGTGTTACCAGAGGCAGGATGGTACGAAGCTCGGATAGCAGAAGTGACTGGGAACGCCAGAGCCGGCAAACTTCTGCAACGCGACGTGGCGAATTGACAAAATGTGGTGATTCGGCTACCAGATGCTGAAAGATAAGTTGAAGCAGCTCATTGGGCAGGCTGTCCATGGCGGTTTGAGTTGAACAGACAGAGCGCCCGCAGCTGACCGTTCTGGGCAACCAAGCTTTAGCTTAGTGGGAAAAGGTAACTTCATGTGGCAATTTCAAGGTCGTCCGTTCAAGCCGGGTAGATGTCCCTTTCTTTTGTTGACATTTATGCATCTCGGTGATTCGCTGTTCTTGTCGGAGCCCAGCATCTCGAAACCGTCAGTTCAATCTGGCTAGTTCTCATTCTCCGTCACTGTATCTCCTTCAGGCGTGCATGCACCTTTCCACCCAGTTGTATCCGCAGAGTAACAAACTCACTGGTACAAGATGGGCTTACAACGGGCACCATACTGGAGCCGCAAGAACAATTGGGGTCTACGCATCGCAAATAATACCTTTCCGAAGGGTATATTCAAGATATATCAAAACCCTGAGATATATGGCAGATTTTTGTATACTTACCTTCAGCATATCTTTGATGCAGATATTTCTACTGATACCCTAAGCTGTCCATTGTACCAGCAATGGCTCAAACACGGTTGCAGTGTCGTGCACCTAGCCCTGTACTATTGTACTCCGGAAAAGAATAAACTCCCAGGATTGATCGCTGCTTGCAGAGGTAGGCTCGCGCCATTTGATAAGCACCCGCAAAAAACCTCTTGACAATGAACTCACGTCCGGATTAGCCTGCGGGCACGGCCACCGACAAGACCGTTTGAATCTTAGCAAAGGATTCGCATTCCGTGAACTTCGAGATAACGCCTTTGAGGGATTTTGCTCCGAATACCCACTGGGTTCTGAAGCTCGTGTCAGAACCAAACGTCCATCATTTTGATAGCCATTATTGTCAACCTTTTTTTTTTTANTTTTTTTTTTTTTTTTTTTAATTTAAATGTAAACGTAGTTATACACACAAACTCGAAAACTCTCATCGAAATTGAACACTTACAACCAACCTGGACATCATGGCATCCGACGAAACCAAATACAAAACGAAAGCAGTAGACTAAGAGATAGTCTATCACACCTGGAAGGGTGTAGTAAGGAACAATAAAGACCTACAAAATGCACTACTTAAAATACCACCAAAATAGCGGGGTTTTAGTGAGTATTGGGTCACCCGGAGTGACACACACCCCGGATAGTGGCCCCGAGCCTCCTGCCTAAAGCAGGCGTCCGTAGCTCTGGATTTCCCCGCGGTGCAACACCGTCATCGGCCTGTATTCCGTTTGCCACTAGTCGGCAGAGGAAGCGAGTTTCGTCGTCCCCCAACGCCTGTGTTAACTCACAGGACTCCGCCAAAGAAAGAAAAAAGGAAAAAGAAGCTAAGTTTAGGGATGGTGTCGTTTCGAAGCAAGTGTATGAATCAAATCGCCTCAGACTTAAGCTCGCAGCCCTTGATGTGAGGCAAGAAGTCCGGCGAAATCCATTGAATTACTTGCTAGCCCGCCAAACGTCGCTCAGGTGTTCCGAAAGTAGGCCCTCGTGCATATGGCAAAGATTGCTCAGACGCACATTTATAACGGGAATCGATGAACGCATACGCTTACACCCCATCGCCTGCTATCGACCCGAGCCATCCATCTCACCATAGGGAAGGTTCTAATGTTTCATAGTAGTATACACAAGGGGAGGACGTCATCCTGCTCCAATTTCACCGCAGCTTCCATCAGCCCAATGACTGGACTGCATGGGAGAGTATCTGTCAAATTTATGTCACAGCCTGTGTGTAGGTCAAATGGTCCCTTGCGTCATATCAGGCCCTCTCCCTAAGGTAAGACTCACAACTTTCCAAAAGAGTGAGACAAAATGTAAGTGTACCCATCCCAGCGCTGACCGGCCTGAAATCAAAGTTTTGCTGAAGGTTTCAAGGAAAGAGCCAACTTGGCTCTTGCACAAGCGCTCCGTATCGGTATCTCGCAACACTCAGCCACATGCTATACGCTGACGTACTGTTCAATACACAGCCAGTCGGTAAATTTTAGCACCATTTTTTATTCCTGTGGGTCTACTCATCCCAACTTGCCTCAATCTTCCATTCATTATCCCTTGAACTCACACCGTGTTCATAGCTTCCGAAGCTCGCATACGGCGCTAGGTCTCTGCATTGGTACGACCCGCCAGTATCTGTTCAATGTGCAGCTCCTCCCGATTGAACTGATTGTATTGCTCATCTGCCCTTAATCCAATCACCTACACAGCTTCCTGCCAGTGAATGTCAAGTCTTCGTCTCTTCAGTTCCTGAGCTCGTAGCCAGGTTGCATTGCCTAGAGAGGGAACAAGATATTGCCGCTGGAGCTTGAGTCAGACAAAGGCGTCGAACTCTTTCACATAAGGGTTGAATGCTTGACAGAACAAAGGAATCAGGTTGAAGTCGAGGTCATGTACGATCTTGTCCACCTCGACTAGGACCCCAGTAATACGACTTTCCGTATCCTCAGGAGCGACCTTCTCTTCAAATCGCTGTTTGAATGATTGGTCCTCAATGACACGTAGGGAAGAGCTCGTTTGAGCCCTGTACAAGCCGACCCTAGCTTGTATTTCGTCCAAACTGGAGCCTTCAATAAAGCTGTGATTGTGTCTCAGCTTTGCTTCTTCAATCCTGTTTCAAGTATAAGTAGAAGACATCGCGACATCTTCATCTCGGGTGGTGTCCATCTCAGCCAGGGTTATCTGCGCGTCTTCAGGAAGGTCCTCAAAGCTGGAGATACCATGGTACAAGGAAGGCGGACTCGATTCGATCGTCGAGAGAAATCCGCCGGCAGACGAAGGTATGCCTCGAGGATCAAAACAGATAATTGGCCAAGCGACAAGCACCTGTCTTTTGCTCGAAATAGCAGCCTCAGGCTTCGCAGCGAGAGGGTAGCATTTGTCCGACATGGTAATCTAGTGTAGAAGAGAATCATCCCGGAGGCACCGATCTTAGGGTTCGCCCTCTAACTTCCCGCTGCCAAGAGGTCTCGAGGGATTTTCGTTCTCCAAATGCAATCGATGCAGCGCCCAACACTTCTGGGAGGATCGTGAAGATTTTTTCCCCTGTAGAGTTTCAACTCAACTTCCATCGGTTCAGATATGAGTTCGGTAACAAAGAACACCGTATTCGACATGTTCCTCAAACCACTCCCAGCACAAATTGGCGACCGTCTCTGCATATTGGTCTGAGTCCAGCTGTTCTCGTATGTCGCGCTTCTTTTGTTGCGCTCGTTGTTTCGCTCGTTCTTTGCCTATACTCAGATGCAACAGATAGATCTCCACTGCGGAATAGGTGCTGTAATACCAATAATGAAGTTGTTAAGGTGTATGCTGAAAGTGTTCCTCCAGAGAGATTTCATGTGATGTCGGATCCCATGTTTCTCGAGGGTAGGACTGTGCAGATAATTGCTGAATTTAGGAGGCATAGGAGGCAATTGCGAGGAGATACCGGCTATCTACCTGTATGGGCGACCCCAAATGCTTTGAGCAAGTGATCGGTGTCCGGGCGTAGAACGTGCTCGCACGAACAAGATGGCATTAAGCTGGATGTTCCAGTCATCCTCTCCCTCATGATCATAGAAGAATTTCATTGATACCTAATGGCAGTTACCCAGATGAAGAGATCCATTTGCACGAGATATACCAAAGGAGACATCAAACCAGCCCGTTCGCGCGGTTGCCAGAAGGCGAAACCGTTCGTGGTCACTGGTGTTTTCGAGTCCACACTCATCGCAGGTCGCTCGGAAAAGATACCTTGGAGGTCTCGGATCTGGACGCGGTGGTGGAACATGAGCATACACAGGTGATGTTCGCGCTGTTCGTGAATCGGTGGCAGGGAGGCCGTGGTCAGAAGAGTTCAGTCAGAGAGACCGTGGCCTTTCGAACACTCGACCCGAGCTTCAAATCGAATAAGTTATAAACACGACGTTCCAAAACGATATCCTGGGACTGTTGAATAACTGTCGTCTAGCATGCTACCTGTCGTGAACATCAGTGGATGAGGAGGGGGAAGGGGTTCAAGAGGACGACAAATAATATGAGAGGCGGCGGCGGTTCAATAGATGTCCCCAACTGTGGTTTGTCACCTCGGCGACTTGATAGCGGACCACAATGCGGCCGGGAGCAGACCACGACAAAGCAACTTGAATGACAAATACGACTCATTGGGCGCTGGACAGCTTTCTCGGCGTGAAAGAGCGAGCACTATTCGGTTGAAAGACACTGCAGTCGACTTTGTTAGGATACTGGTGGATTAAGTAGGGAGAATGACAGTAGGGATTGTGGGTGGATGCTGCCTGCCGAAGTATGCCACAATACTATCGCTCCATCTCCAATGGTTTTAAAAAATGCTCAATTGACGAGTAAGATATTGATATACCTTGAGATGAATCAACCTCAGATCCCTTATCTTGTGGAACGATTCAACTTGAGGGTACCTTCGCCTTCGGGCAACTCATCGTTCGCAGAGTTGAGGATGGAAAGCCTGCAGAAGTCAACGAAACAAAAAATGGTCAAGGACGTACATGTGTCGTTGAGACGACGTGCGTAAACTGATCTCAAAAGGGAAGGTTTAAGCGGCATCCCCGCTCGAATATCTATCCTCTCGCGAGCATACGATGGGGAAGTGCTGGGGAAGCCTCGTCTAGCGAGCCTACGAACTTCTCTGGAGCACCATCTTCGAGTCCTCGCTCGAAAGCATCTATAGAAGATTTGGACACGCGCCCAGAATATGCACCGAGAATATCTGCCTGTGTCGTCAGCTGATGCATTGCGCAAGAACAAGACTGCATAATGTAGATCATCACAAGGTTTGATCCGTTTTTCTTCGAAGCAGTTTGCAGTGGAATGCCTTGCCGAAGGAGTCATCTTGGCCAAGTCCTGGTGCTCGGTGTTCGTCAGTTCCAAGGCATGAATAGACGCAGGGCTCCGGAATGACCTTTGTCTCTTGGGACATCGATGCGGTTCTGGAGCAGCTCGACAGCGAGAAGGGGCTTCGAACCAACTCGAACCTTCCCTTGGGATGTTGGCGCCTTGGCACCAACACAGGTCGGCCGAATACTAAAGAATTCCCACGCATGTAATGCCGACCTAGACATAGCCGAGCCCCAATTCCGATGCTCTCTCATAGACCTCTCAACTAACTATGTTTCAAGGACAGGCTTCGCCCAATACTAATAACGAGGAACAGAATCCATAGCAACCTAGAATTACGCCGACTTCAATCCCAGGACATTGTTATTGAGATCCTCGAAGATATGGATGTATGTACTATCGCAGAATATAAATGGTTTAGGATCAAACAGCCCAGAGGACAACTGAACCGACTACTGCAACTAGGAACCCGAACGCGAGGCTGTCTACTCTTGTAGCCCCGCTGTTGTCGTTGGGGTTGACGGCGGCGGCGGCAGCAGGACCAATCCCGGTGATGCCTGCCTCGACGGAGGTGCTATTGGCATTGTCACTGGCAGGGGCGAAGGAGTTCACCGTGGTGAGGTCAACTCCGAGCTCATCCTTGCATACAGCCAAGAACTCTGCGTATCAATTAAGTTATGGGACGACCAGTGAACTCGAGTCACAGAGCGTACCTTCCAATGCATCGTCAATACCTTTCTGGATAGCGGCGGTGGTGTTTGTGTTGGTCGTGGAGGTAGTATGCTCGACTACGCAGCTCGAGCAAGTCGAGGAATAGGTGACAAATTCAGGTACGCAGAGACACTTTGCGACGCTTCCCGAGTCCTCTGCAGCGCAATCCTAATCCACACTAGCTCAGTGAATGGTATCATGACTTCTATGTGATCGGGGCCTCACGGATTGAAAGTTGAATAGGGGTTCACAGGTTGATTCGCAAGCGGCAGGTATGGAAGCGACGTCTGTGCTCTGACGTCGTGTAATAGTGGCAACCGCTGCAATGAGAACAGATTCCCAAAATCAGTACTACTCCTTTTCCAAGTCGAGGGATGGGCGCAGACCTTGGCTGGCGGTAAATAGTACAACAACAGCTTTGGAGAGATAGGAGAGACGCATTGTCAATACATCAACGAAAGGAAAGTGGTATACGAGGGAGTGGCTGGGGGAATCGATGTGGGAGGAAGGAAACAAGATGGGAAGCGCGTCAACGCAGCCGCGTCCAGATGCAGAAACCGTTGTTTGATCGCCTCCCTACCAACGATCGTCTTGGCCCGCTCGGCGACGAGCGCGCTTGGCCGCACGAGGGCGCCGAGAGCTTCCTTTCGAGGGAGCATGATACACAAAGTTGAAGCTTAAAACTGAAAGATCAGTAATACAACTCTAGACGCGCATTGCTAGTCTCCGTTGGTAGCAATCCTAATACCGGTGGTATAAATAAAATTTTAGAAAGGGGGAAAAACCAAAACTCACGTGCAAAATGGTATTATGGTAACGGATGTCACGAGCCTAATACAACTCGTGGTTTCTGCAAAAATGAAGTAACTGAGGAGTTACGATAGCATTCCAGCTGTTCAGGAATCGATGGACCCGAAACCTTGCTCTTGATATCTGTTTATTCTTGGAGCAAGTGGGGCGGCCAAACAAACCGTTTGGGATCGCAATGTTCAACCAAACACTCGGAGCTCAACTATTGTTGTTATGCTGAAGTTGAGAATGGGGGTAGGAGCGATAGGCGTATCTAAACGAGTATGGTCTGCATATCATGTTCGTTCCGCTCCACAGTAAATCAAGAAGCAAGTTTCAAAGGAAACGGGTCTATCGATTCCTAAACAGTTGTCGTTGTCATGTACACGTCGATGGAGTGAGCATGGGAGAGATAAGGTCGCTCAAACTAGTTGAAGTGTAGGGTTGGAACAAATATTCGGAATTGGAATTGGAATCACGAACTTCGCTCAGGCCAGACAGAACGTCGAAGTTGGCTTGTTCATAAGGCTTCATGTAAGCTGACGGGTGTGAAGTTGAAGATGTCTTCAGCGTTCCACCTGCAGACGGACGGGTCTAGCGAACAGACTAATAAGACTGTAATACAGGCATTGCATTATCATCTGAGCCGTGCACTGGAACCTTTCTGGACAGTCCAATATATATTGGAAGTATTCGGGCTTGCTGCATCCCGACGAGTTGGTCAAGGGTGAGGTGGTCTCATCAATGCCACTCATCGTGTTGTTGCGGCCACCGAGGTCTTGTCGTCCGAAAAAGGCTGGAACTGAAAAGATGTTGTCCTCTCTGCACCGATCAAACGCACAGCATCTAGGAAGAAAGACCTCGAACCGCTTCTTCCCCAAGCAATCGGTCTAATTCCACCCAGCCCCGTAGACATAAGCTCATGGGTTTGCTGGAGGAGGTTTAGTTCCAATGCCGAAAGGCGTCCCGGATATTTCGATTGAACGACCACGCGGGCTAGGATAGAGGCACTCGTTGGACTTGACTTGGCTATAGCCCACCCCTACACCACAGCAGGCATTGCTGACGAAGAACATGACGGCGAAATTGAAATCGGCAGTCAGTGGTTGGGCGATGGTGTAGGAGAGCTTCTGTGAGATAAGCGCAAGGAGCTGAGCTTTGGATGAAGGGATATTCACAATGAGGTGGGGAAGCTGTTGAAGTCAAGTGCGGATAAGCTGGTCCGTCGAGGGTGGATTGCGCTCAAATCATGTTCGATACTGATCTCGGGAGCTTGGCTGCTTATGTTACCAAGGTTAAACGCCTGACGCTCTTCGACCACATCCTCAGCCGTAGCCCAAAAGTCCTTACTGAGCGATACGCCAGCCCAATCGCCGATTGCGGTAGGGTGAGAATGTGTACTAGTCAGTAACAGAGCAATGCCTATATCCATATCCTCAGATCACCGCCGCTTGAGCTTGCACAAAAACAGGAGAGAAGGTATTGGTGTCCTCGACCTTATTGCCTCTCAGTTCTGAGAGGCACTATCATTGAAAAAGCCGTACGCAGACTGACGTCGGCGACGTCAGATGAGTAACAAACTATCCGGAGAACGACTTCAGAAGCGCTCTGTACCAAGTGAAGTGTAATGAAACGTTCAAGACGGGGATGTCGAAAAGTGGAAGTGGACTCACGACAACAGTTAGGCCGACTTTCCGCACCTTTCCTCCCAGAATATCCATAGGCATCCTATCACTCTCAAGTTTCACGCTTTGGTTCCTATCCCATTCTCAAGGTTTCTCGCGAGGGACACACAGCCAGTATATATAGCATTTAGAGTTGGTAGCGCATTCTCTTTAGAAGTCCATTCATCCGGGCGATGTACACCTCTTCTCCGACTCGGACTGTACGATGAGTTTCCTCCTCTCACTCGTACCACTTCCACTGCTCGCCACCAAGATCCCTTGGGCGCTGTGTCAAACCCCGCCTCCGCACAATCTCACTGCCGACGTCAGTGTTAACGCCAGCGACCGATGCTGTGGCTGCCTATCTGTAGTCGAATTGTGCGGGCCGATGGCATTTGGAACAATCTAACTTAAGCTAGGGGAGCTGGCTAGGACTATGTGGCCGGCTAAAGAGGGAGGAGCTGCACCGACAAAGTATACGAAATTCGACGCCGGTTGTGCGGCTACTTTGATGCCGGGAATAGGGCACAAAGGTTTGCATTCGCAAGACAGCCGTACACATTCCCTCTCAAAAACAGCTTGATATAGGTACTACAAATAAAGTGGAAGCATCAGGGATCGTCGCAAAGGAGAGAGTCGCGGATTCATTCGAAACTATGATGCAGAAATGAAGGGGTGCAGGAAGGTTCTGGTGAGCTTTTGAATTCCGTGGCAAGTCTTCATGCTCAAGCAAACTTGAGCCTATTTAGAAGAATGGATGAAGATGGCGAGAACTGAATCAGTATCCAGTAGTATGTAAAAGAGGAAAGCTTTCCTCGAATACGTGGATCAAAGATGCCTTGGACGGGGTTCGAACTTACGGCCAGGGCTGAGAGTTCGAATCTCGGACTGGCCTGCCTTTACTTTGGCGATTGTGCGGAGGCAACGGCAACGCTGCCTTCGAAATCGCGTATATTCGGCCGGTGGAATGCGTAGTTCTGGTGCTGCGGTTTGAAAATCTCGAGAGAATAGTCAAATAGGCCCAAACTTCCGCTCTATTGGGCCGTGTTGCTTGAACGTAGTGCCGCGTTACTTGTTTCTTCAATGTAACCCACTAAATCCGGTCGCCTCTCTACAGTCCGGTAAAGTAAATCCAATTTCGTTGTGATGATATATATAGCTTGAAATAGACCTGAGCTCGTGGACAATATAGTACAAATGCGTGGATGCAAGAAGAAGGAAGCTTTGACAATCGTTGACGCTTGCAATGCATCGTTATTGAATGCCATAAGTGACGATATGCCTCATGAGCAGGCAAGTAGCCAAAAACTCTGCGCGGGAGAACGTGAGCGTTGTCAACGAGTTCGTTCTTTGAGCAAAATCTAAGGAGGTGATTTACTCACCACACGACATGTCACCATAAAGCTCCTCAACTGTCAACATGCATCCTGATGAATTAGGGTAAGGAGGTTCTCCCGGAATCTTGAGGTTGTAGAATGCAACAACGTTATCTGCATCGTCAACGCACTAGCAGAAAGGTGTCTCAGCATAACCGTTCAAAGGGTCAATATTGAGAATCACTTACAGTCCATTCGTGATCCTCGTGCGTTCGATACGACCACTTGTACCGTTGCCCATTATGGCCAGTGAACGTCCGATGCCGGGTGCTATGCCAGAGCGTTCATCGTTACTTTAAAACAGCATTTAAATCACGATGGAAACGGCTCACGTTCCACCTGGCGTCACCTTCGGCAGATACATATCCAGCCCCGTATAGGCGCCTCCAAACGTGATTGTCCCTAGCTCATTATTCGGCCCGAACTCCAAAGCAATTACAGGTCGCGTATAAGCATCGTCTCTCGGGCTCGACAACTCGAAGATGCAGTACTGTGTTCCTCGGGCGTCTCTTCGAGTGCAGCGGTACGCTAGGCGAACACGATCGTGAATGTCGACAAATTCTGAGCCGCTAAGACGACCGGTGCGGTCCTCCAGGAAGTAAGGCTGGTAATAGCGAGTCGCTTGCATGCTGGGATGAGCAGATAAGAAGATGGGGGACACAAGCGAGCAGGCGAATCTGGGCTGGGAGCGTTATCGTTTCCTCTGCAGGGTTTCCATTATATAGGCATTAACGGTAGGAAAACGGGCCTAATCTGACCCGCCGGATACCAACCGTTAGGGTGTGTATCGCACTACCCCCTCTGAGGGCCTTACTGCCATCTGTAGATCCGCCGTAACCAGCCGGATAATACTCGATTGGAGGGAGTAAGGCGAATGGGGTGAAGATGACCAACAAGAAACGCCGTCACGGGGAGGAGTTTGGTTTGAATTGGGAAAATTGATACCCTTAGGCGTCAAATCGTCGCTCAAAGCATGGAAGACCGTGTCAATGATAGTCAAAAGGAACCGAGGTTGCCGGTGATTCGGCGAGATACGAACGAGGGCATGGGTGGTTAAAGGCACAAAGACAGAGGAAGAAGGCAATCCGGTGTTTAATGGAAGACTCGAACACGAGGAGACAGGTCGGCAGAAGTGGCATTCTTTTGACATCGACATCGTCTGATCTCTTGGTGTGGGCAGCATGCTATTCCTCTGCTGAGTTCAGAATCAAGATGACGTACGTGCATCGTGCTCGACGTTCGCCGTCACAGAAAAGGCAAGGATTCGACGTGCATTTGATGTCTTGCAGAGTTACGTGATTCAAGCATTTAGACTTGGCTCGAACGGAGTGGCCTCGCCCAGGATGGACAATTGAGAGTTTCGAGTCCAGAACCCTTGAGTTGGAGGCGGATCCTGCAAGTGAACGGCAACGATGTCGGATGGAAACAACAATTGCATCATAACTGAGCGTACCTGCAACGATCGATAATCAGGAAGCAAGCCTGAGGAGCAGAGGGTTCGGGTGCCGAGAACCATGATTGTGTCAAGGAAGGAATCAGGGGAACTCGGATGCAGTGTGACGGCTACACTTTCCCCATGCCGTTACCTGGCTATGACGCGTAAGGAAAGTGAGGATGGCCGCCATGACATGCCTTGTATGGCGCTGCTGTGGCCTCGTTCCAATCCTCGGTAATCGCGAATTTGATCTCTTCATCTCAAACATTCATTCTTGCTTTCTTATCGGAGTACGGTACCTTTGGGTTACGGCGGTACGGTATGAAAATGAAGAGACAATAGAACGGTCACCGCCGAGACACAAAGAGAACGCGACCAACGGGTTCGAGCCTTAGAACCTAACCATCTTGGGGAGGCCAAAAGGGTCATCGAAGTCCGACTCGTAGGTTTAGCGACACAGCTGTACACTACTCAACTGATCCTTCTGTGATTCACGTTGACATTGACAAATGTTCCCTGCTACATGCTGGTATGTTTTGCCCATTTTAAGCTGGGCGTGACCAGACACTTCGCCGTTCTCAGTCGACTGTGAGTCTATATTTCCAGTCTAACCAAATCCGAGGCGAAGGATGCATAACGAACTACCATCACGCTTAGCCTTTCGACCCGAGGTGAACGCAAGAGCGTGCCAGTCAGGAGGTGGCAATTGGATTGATTGATGTGGGGCTCTCCTACCTGCCACATGAATGATGAATGGACCCTGATACAAGCGCTCGATCCTGGCCCAGAACTCGTGGAAGCGGTGATTTTTAGCGGGCAGCGAGGCATAGACTGTCATGTCTATCTTTTTTCACCCTGCAGTGCTCGGGTTGCGGAGTTGATTTTGGAATTAAAGTGGGGCGGGATGGCATGAAGACCGGACTGAAATTACTTTGAAATGAGTCCAAAAATGAAAACAAATTCAATTTAGTCGAAATCATCAGCGTCCTGTCCAACGTACGCTCGGTTACCGCAACTAAAATGGCTAAATCACTCCAAGACACCCTCAGAACCCGAGTCATACGCTATGGCAGGACGGGTTCATTCACCGTGCGTCAGGTAATAAGTCCCTGAGAGACTCCTTACAGCCACCGGCACCGGAAGCGAGGTTCCTACACACTAAAAAGGAATTAAATCTCACTCAGTTGCAGCGGGTGGCCTGAAGCTAAGCGTCATCTCGTCACGGCGATGGTAACTGCCACTTGAGTGGGCGAGTAGCTCGCTAAGATGGAGCTTTATAGTTGATAACAGACAATAAGGGATGGGAGGCTTCTCAGCCATTACGGTCCAATTAACCCACAGGTGCACACAAGACAAGCAATACTACATATAGTATCATGTTACCAGCACACGTCAGTTCGTGACCCCCGCGCAGTAGGCAAACTGTATAAGCGCCCAGTGGCACTGCCCCACTCACAGTGTTGTGGTGGCGGAGAGTTCCTTTGCTATTGTCTCGCCACAGTGGATAAAACCATTCTGCTTCATTGAGAATTTTTGAATTCAGTTCTTCGATATATTGGAAGCTCTCCAACTACCTGTGAGAATACTCGGCTCTAGCAGTGAGTGATACGGGAGTGATTGGATGACGCCTTTGGTGTTGTCACGGCTCACTTATTGTCATTGAATCTTTCTTATCTTGCCTAGGCCCACTCGGACGCCGACAGTTGACACTCAGCCTATCGATCTTTTCGGTAAAATGCCTCCACCCATCGAGACTCTTCTTCTTCAGACATGCGGGTAAAGATGTGTGAACGTGCCCTACAACTTTACCGAGCTGAGTTAGCTTAAGAACCCAGGCAGCTCTGCAGGTAAAACAGAAAAAGGATAAGCTGAAATTGTGGGCGACTCGGACTTCAGGGTCCTACTCAAATCGTCGTGTTATCACTCCCCCGTTTTTCGAGATCCCGGGCAATGTGAGAAACAGCTCGCAGA
This sequence comes from Candolleomyces aberdarensis, assembly GCA_004126415.1. Classification (NCBI taxonomy): domain Eukaryota; kingdom Fungi; phylum Basidiomycota; class Agaricomycetes; order Agaricales; family Psathyrellaceae; genus Candolleomyces; species Candolleomyces aberdarensis. The sequence goes on along the minus strand of SDEE01000526.1, from coordinate 7,059 downwards.
CTTCAAGTCATGGTACCAGTAATCACTAGAATCGCTGCTGCGCTTACCCGAAGCCAAGCTTGGTACATACATACCCAGGCTCTTCGAATTCGTTCAAACAACCCCTAATGCACTACAGACACCAGTGTAGCTGACTGTCATCCGTCTACGCTATCTCAAAAGAACTCACGGGGCGTCACCTAAGCTCAAACACCTGGACTATACACCTGTTCAAACCGCACCGGCACACCGAATCCACGGACTTCAGATATCCACCACTCGAGATTTCGTGGCAAGAAGCTTTATGCATTCCCTGGAACGTGATACTCAGCTTTGAGTACACGCATAGCTACAATTTATCCAGAGTCTACAGCGCAGGATCCCCGGCGCTCATTAATAATTCCAAAAGCAAAACATGAGCTTACGGTAGAGAGAACACCTCCGAAGGATAAACTTTCCGTAGCGCTTGCTGGAGTTCATACATGTCAATGGGGTCTTCCGCGAAGCTCGCGACTGTATTGAGTTGGACCTTTCCAAACTTCCAGCCACATCCTACTTGGTGTGATGGCGGCCTGAAATAGGTTCGGCGGAAATCAGTCACGGGTCGGAACAGGACATAGAGCGACAGAGAGAGTCTGTGTAGGCGAACTCGAACTCACCCAAATCTGAATACAGCGTTAACAATTGAATATCGTTCCGGATCTTCAACAGGGTGGTCTCCTTCGAACATCACGGCCGCAAGGACATAAAGAACACGGTCAGCACCGTATGCAAAAGCGGCGTCGACCAAAACAGATGTTTCGGGATGTTTCTCCACGAGTTCAACGCACGCTTCGATCCTTGGACCCCAAATCCAATTGATGTGCTTCCAGATTTCATCACGGTGCCGAGACAGCGGATTAGTAGGCAATACTCTATTAAGTTTAGCGCACTGGCTGAAGTTCCGCAAGATTATTCTCGATACGTCTGTATGAAGGGTTGGTGTCGTCAGCACTAGATTGGGAGCGGGGTTGGGGAGGGAATTGCACCGAAACTGGCAGAGAAATGCTTCATCGAATGTCGTAGGTATCTTAGAAGATCGCGTCTCACAGCGGGTGATGGCCAGGCTGGTCCTGAGATGTGATTCCCTGCGCCAGATTGTCATAGTAAGAGATGAGTGACGAACGGTAGGGAGACGGGGAAGAGCACACACCTCGGTATAGTCCCGCGAGGGTGCGACACTCCTTGGAGTGAAAGGCGCGCCAGTCTTCCGCCTGACACTTCGTAGAGCAGTACTGGACCACGCGGCAGCGACCGCAAGACTTGACCTTGCGCCCTTCATCAGCGTTGGCGTCAAGAGGCCCCTGGGAGTGCTGCGATAATATTCCAGATAAGTTCGGGAGAAACGAGAGCCAGAAGAATTTGGTAACAACGCACGTTCAAGTTACTGCACAAGTTCACAAGAAGCTCCGTGCCCTCCTTGAGAGAAGCACAACAGTCCACGATGCAGCGGGAAAGGCTCCCTATCATCGGGTACAACTTGGGTGGGTACCTCTTCTCCACCTTCGTCGCCAAATCGCGCTCGATCTTGAGTGCCCCTCCAAAAAGCACATCCTGGCACGTATAGTAGTTGCACACCTCCGCAAAGACGCCACACAGGAGCCGTTCTTGCATCTCCTTCGACTTGACGTTGAGAAGACACTGCTGGGCACATTGGAGGAAACCGTCCTTGAGCGCTTGAGTAAGCTCTAGGTAAGGACTCTTCGCTCTCTTCAGAATGATATCCTGGAAAAAGCAGATGGTTGCTTCGGACAGGAACTCCCAGAACTCCACCGCGTGAGACGGCGAGGTTACGCCCCTCCCGGCCAATGTATCCAACGCATACGCACAGAGTCCGATGAAATCGTGGCGTAACAGACGGCGGAATATCTCGTCATCCTGGAGCACGAGTGCCAGACCTTGTATGAGATGGCACAGGCTCTTGGCGAAACTGGGTCCAATGTGGTGCGGGTCGTCCTTTTTAGGATCCGTGCCCAATTGTCCAAAACGAATTGTCAACGAGTCAACGACCCGCCGTTTCATCTTTGAATCGTACGAGTTGAACGCGAGGATAAAACTCTGGCATCCGTTTTGCGTCGAGGCGAAGGCCCAGAAAAGCTCGATGATCATGCACTCGTCCGACGGCCCCAAGATATAAAAGTACGATTTGATCGATTTGGGTGTTTGGGCAAGTAGGGTGCAGATGACGTCGGCGGTGACCGGGAGAGACACCAGTTCGCATTTCCCTGGATTATCGTCAGCGTTGTAGATAACACCCTCCACCGCCTCCGCGCAGAGGCTAAGTATAGCGTGGGGGTTCATGGCCTGGCCAGCATCGGTGATAATTGCCACTACCCAGCTCGTGAGGTCAGCCCACCATTCGATGATCCGAGGGAGACACATGTCCTCCAAGGGTCGCATGTGCGAAGATTTGAGTTTGAAGCATCTGAAGATACGAGCTAGAAGAACGAGTCCGGTGAACGCCCCTTCGACAGCGTCCTTGACGTTCGGGTTATCGAGATTAAAGGGGGTGCTCGGCATTAGAGTTCTATCAAGCAGCTGGAGCGCGTGTTCTACGACGTCGCAGCCCCGCTCCCGGTTTGAGTTGAGCAGATTTACAAGATCCATGATGTTTCTGTCGAATTCACTTGTCATCTCTGGCGTAAGAAGCTCCGGGAGAATTAAAATCGAGTACTCGAGTATACCCGTCCAGATAAATGGCCAAACTTACCTCCACACTTTGGACGAGGAAAGAATCTGATTCATCAAAAAATCGAAGATAATTGGATGGAAGCATGGGCGCTCGAGGCTTTCGTCGCGATCTGTGAGGTGGCATGATGTTTCGAGAGATTAGAGTCTTGGGTATAGTTCAAATCGGCGTAGGGAGGATCCGATCTCCAATAGCAATGCAATTGACGAGCAGTGCGAGGTGATTTGACTGAGAACCTCCCTGTTGAGGGTCTGACTACTTTGGTAGAAAATAAAAGAACTCAGAGTGAAGGTGTCAAAGGAAAACAGGGTGTGTCGTGGGAACCACATTAGGGATGCCGGAGTTGCCGCTTACGGTGGCAGCGGCTACAGATTTCACTCAGCTACATATGAAAACACCAGTGACACGACAAGCAGAACCCCAAAAATCTCATCTTCTCCAGCTATTTCCATCAATAGAAGGAGCTCGAATCGTTGCTGCGGATTACTTTCTTCGGCTTGTGCGGCTGCACCCTTTCCAAATGGGTTGCCTAATATCAATATTAAACCTACAGGTGGACGAAGACCGACGTTCAATTGAAAGATGCGAAGGCACAGATCTTCGCAGGTACGCAGCCTGTGCAACTGTCGAAGTACATGAGGGAGATCAACAGTTTACGTCGAATTTTCATTGAAGCTTGCGAGTAAATGGAAAACTGGTAGAAAATCTCTGATAACGACGGTCCAGGTAAAGGCCGTGAGCAGGGTCCTCATAACGAAAGGATGAATAGATTCGACGAAAGGAATTACAGGAAGCAATGAATCCGAGATTGTAATATAACAACAATCTCCTTCAGACATCACGAACGAGGCTTCGGCGGCCCTCGTGCCACTCAATCCTTGCCTGCTCAATTGAACCTAGAATTTTGACGGACTGGGACGCGTTTAGTAGAAAGAGAGGTTCAATTGAATCATTATATATACTATCAGAAGCAGGCAGGCGGGTAGGAGCTACACACGTGCGTAGCGAAACATATCACGTACACAACAAGAAAAACGCACAACAACAACAGCGATAAGAGAGGAAAAGGAAAGAAGAAAGGGTTGGGAGCAGGTACTACAGAAAAAGAAAAAACCGAGATTACGTATAGACGGACGCTCTTGACGTACGGCTTGACAAACTGACGAAAGTCTAGGCGAGGGGAGGAGAGCGCACAAGAGGGTGATGGAAATAAGTATGGATAGGGAGGAAGAGAAAGGAAAGACAGATTCCCGAGTTTGATGGATGGTCTTCAGGCCCAAATAACGAGTTTTCGTTTTGGTTCCTCCGTGAATGTGGATTGGGCGGCTGCAGCAGAGACTACGCCTCTATCCATACGATTAACATCAACCTCTAGGCTTCCACCATATCCACGTCTTTCGCAGTCTCCGTTGCTGTGGTAGAACCTGGAGCAGCGTCGGCATCAACCATCTCGGCGTCTAAGGAACGAAATCACGATCAGCATTCAGGAAGGACGAATGAACGAGCAAAAGAGGAAAAGGGCAAAACGAAACCAAGGAGCGAGAAATTATCGAAGAAGCCAGTCGAAGTTCAAAAGACGCGTAGACCCAAGAAGTGAAGAGAGGTAAGTTCAAATCGAAACCAAACGGGACCGAAATGAGGGGTAAAATGAAAGCTGGGCGTAACGATAGCAGGTGAAACGTTGAGCCAGAATCAACGGAACCAGGACAAGGCACCCGCGCAACGATACTAGAAACGGCACGAGCAAAATTCATCCGCCCTTCCAGCTTCTGCCCCGAACAGCAATCAAAAGGAAAAGCAACGACAGCTCCGAGCCCCAATAGCCGGAAATCACCACAGAGAACAGAGGAAAGTCGGCTGGAGAACTGGCTGGAGAACGAGAGGAGGCGGGAGAGCTAACAAACCAACAGAAAATAAAACAAACGGATGACGGCAATGGAGAGAATAAGTAAAGTAAACGAAGAAGGGCAGGCGACAGCTGGTAAAGCCCGGACAACCGAAATCTCCGCTGGCGGGATGATATCGGGAAAAAGGTCGCCAACCCTTCCTTCCAAGGATGAAGCAGCGGGAGAGGTGAATGAAGAAAGCGGGTGAATGAATGTATCATGATCCGGCCACGTTACAACTGGCATATCACCAACTTTCGTTGCGCAGCAGGAACGAAGCAAAGCGCACGGGAGAACGAACGGGAGGGGCTCCAAACAAACAAAAAAAAGGGGCCAGGACCCACCACCCACACAACCGCCGCCGCCACCAAAAAGGACAAGTGGCCGGAAAATCACGCTGAAAATGCAAATAAAAAAAATAGAATAATCAAAAGATGGAATATCGCAAAATACCACAGACGATATTCGAACGGACGAACGAAAAACCAAGAAAAAAAATCGAAAAACCCACAAAAATCAAATGAAACTAGAACGCACCTTTACCATTCAAATTAATCGCAGCCGTACCCTCTGTAACACCCCCGTCACCCTCCTCTCTTGCTTCCTGTTCTTCATCGTCCTTCTCGCCTTCCGCATCCTCTTCCTCCTTCTTCTCATCCGCCTTCTTGCTCTTGTCTTCATCTGCTGTGACGTCCTTTCCGGGAGACGAAGAACTTCCGTTGGCTTTGCCACCGGGGGTGGAGGCAGGGTTTTTGGATGCGCTGAGGATGCCTTGCCACCTTTCCACCAAGGATTTGGCACGTTCTCTAAACTTGTATTCGCTATCCCGTGGCACTGCTGATTCGGTGAGAGCTGCAATGTGGCGCATTACTTTGCCGATTTTCGAGAACTATACGGGGTGGTTAGCGGACGTGTTGATACGGAGCGAGGGAGGAAGAGACTGAGGGTACAGAGAGGGCAAAAAGAAAGTCGAGAGCCGAGATATGGAGAAAAAAACGCCAAGAACAGGAATTAAAAATCGGAAAATTGAAAATTAAAATTCGAAGAAAGCCAAAACTCGAGTTTCGAGATCGATTGAATAAAAGAACGAAATAGCTCACCTGGAGCTGCTCAATCGTGATATTCTCGCAATCTTCTACAGTCTTGAAGAGCTTATCGAGGTCTGGCATGTCCTGTGGGCGTGTTTAGCATCCTGGATCGTCCTAAACTGTAGAAAGATGACTACACACTTCTTCCTTTGGTGGCGCCTTGCCACTAAGGAACGTCTTTTGCAGTTTATGGCGCCAATCCCTGACTTTAACTGAATCTGGGTCGTCTTTAGCTGCACCGTCAGTCAGAAAAAGGCGCATATAGACAGAAAAGAGCTTCAACTCACCGTCATCAGCCTCTGCGTCCTTCTTTGCCTTCTTCGCCGGGGGCGGGGACCCCGCAGCAGCGTTTGCACCCTTCTTGGAACTGGATCCGGCGTGATCCTCTGCCCCGCTCGCCGACCTTCCATGGTCACCCTCGTCTTCTGATTCTACCAGCGCCTTGCTCTTTGCACTCGCTCCGTTTCTCTTTCCTCCCTTACCGCCTCCTCCTCGTTTGGTTACAGCACTAGCCGACTCGTCCTTCTCCTTCTTTGCAGCTGACGTTTTGGGCTGCTTCTTTGCCTTGCTAGACACGGCACTAGTACTCTCCCCCGCGTTATCGCGTTTCCTTTTTCTCGACGACGTGGTCTTGCTCGGTGCACTTGCTGTGGACCCAATTTCAGAGTGGTTTTGGTCGTCGAGCTGGTCGACCTCTGCGTTGGCTTCTTCGTCCTCCTCTTCGGCTGCTTCGGCATCTTTTTGTTTAAGCCAGTCGGTAGGATCTTGGGCGACTTTGTAGGCTTCGAGGATGTCCTTTCCCTTCTTTTTGGGTTCGGAGAGGTAGGCGCTGATTTCGTGTGGTTGGAGGCGAGACATGTCTTTTTCGACTAGCCAGGAGCTGCGAGGACACGCGGAAAAGGCAGGAGGAGGCGGAGAGGTTGGTTAGACGAGGAGTTGGCGCGAGAGGAGGAAGGAACGTACTGCTCTCCGTTGGGGAAGAACCTGACGCAGTAAAAAGTGGTTTTCTTGCCGGCAGGGCGTTCTGCTGCAACCTTTTCTTGCACTGCGTCGGGGTCAACAACCTATATCCGTTGTGCACGAACAGGAAACGCAAATTCGGTGAGTCGAACGGCTTTGACGCGTAAAACCGGCAGACGACTCACGATACCAGGCCAGGGGGCGTATCCACGCACTTTGCCCAGGACGATATCGCCCAGACCGTAAGTCACAGCATTTCTCGTGCTCCCTGCGCCTCCTTTCGCACTTGCACCTCCACCTCGTCTGGCGCTCATTGTTCAACAGGGATATGTCCGGGTCGCGAGATAAACGGGTACGTGATGTCGGGCAGGACGACGGCGGGCCCAGGGCAGACAGACGGCGAGCAGCAGCGGCGGGT